>NW_019775503.1:179074-192631 GCF_001039355.2 Lingula anatina
TTTTTATTAGTGTTAATCACGTTTAATCCAGCCCATTGAAATACAAAGTTAGAATCTTCAATTTACACCCGCAGTCAATAACTTGCCGCATTTTCGTTGGCTAACCCTAAGGTAATTTTATGTGAACAAGTAGCTCATAATAATTTCACAGAGGAAATCCAAGTATACAATGTATCAATCCTATGTTCACATAAAATAAGGTAGAGTTAGCCAACGAAAACGCAGCAAGCTGCGGTTTCATTGTAAATTTTCACATTGTATTTCGATGGGGTGGATTAAACGTGATTAAAACTAATAAAAAGACCACAGGTAATTACAAAAACATTTTATTTCAACAGCTTTGACATAGGTGCAAAAGACACTGTAAAAAAATGTTTGAAAAATGAAGGTTTCAGGAAGTTACAGGGTGGGGGGTATACTACAAAAGTACCGAATGTCCTATCTTTGCTGTCGATGAGGTACGTTTTTAGTTCTTTCATTGAAAAGTCATCAGGCACTTTTGCTAAATTTCTATTCCAACTGCTCCCATGAATGTGTTTTTCGAAAAAAATCAGGTGTTAACATGTTACGAAACTTTGAAAATTCAGATTGAAATGAGCACTCCTCGATATGGCGTCCGTCGTGTACACTCCACACTTTCCCCCTGAAACTTCAAATCCCGCAAAATCTCGCGTTCCCACGGATAATTTAGCGGAAGTCACGTGACCGTGGAAAAGACTCTATTGCATTGAGGATGTTTCATTTTAGCTCGAGCCATCGGAATTTAAACTATATATATAACTAGGTTCAAATTAAACTGGGCCTGATGGAAACATGTCTCATATATGAATATCCTACCGTGGCAAAGACATTTGGATGCGGAGACTTTTTCATTTTGTAAGCACAGTGTGTCGCCCTGAGTGGTGAAATAACGTGAAGATGGTACCTACATTTTAAGGACCATGCAGTAAGTTAAAGTTGAGTGTCGACCGCGGCAAGACGATGAAAATTTTTGTAGTGAGAAGAGAGCTACTTTGGGTGGTACTCTTTATGGTGTGTATATTTTTGGCCACATTGTACAGAGCCTACAGGAGTCAAATAGAGCTCCATAATCTTCTTCAGTATTGCCTGCGTCTTCATTCAGTGCAGACGATCCCCAGTACGTCACGTGCGTGTTACGATGGAAACGCCACCCCGCAAACGAATTCCCAAGGTGCGTCATCACAAACAGAAGATCTTCGTATTATCACAAGGCCCGATAACGACGGAAATGTTGCCAACATAAATGACGTAAGCATATACGAGAAATTTCTTCGCGTTCGGACAGTGTTAAGGAAGCGCTTAAATACCACAGGTGTCAAATGGTATGATGATAATTTCGCTCATCTGAGTAATAATACAGGTGATTACCAGGTGGACGGGAAGCCCTTAATATTTATGTACTGGGATGGCCCAAAGTATCCTGCATACATAGAGCTGTGCATCTTGTCTGTAATCTGCCACAATTACCGAGATTTCAATATTTATCTCTTGAACAACACGGAGTTTAAAAGAAGTTTCCAACACGTGAATGTTGCATTCGATTCACTAACAGCCAATCACAAGGCGGATTACTTTCGTGCCACCATGTTAGACAGATATGGCGGCATATATCTCGACGTTGACACCCTCAGTTTCAAAAGTGCGAAGAACAATCATGAATTGTTATCTAAGTACGATTTTATCGCTTATGAAGACGATAAAAATGGTGTGTATACTTCTAACCTCGGGCCCATCCGCGCCCATACTTCTTTAACCATGGGGTGGGTTAAAGAAATGAACAGATTATTTAATCTAAAAAATTCCCAGGAATCACTGAAGGCGGGAAAAGATCCGTTTTCCTGGCCAGCATTGGCATACGATATATTTATTCCACTGTTCAAAAACTTGACCACAGCACAAAAACTGAAAGTTTACAAAATGGATGCCTCTCGGACATGGGGTCAATTTGATCATAATGACGTTATGTCCCCACGTGATTTAGCACGTGACTTACAAGATACGGATTTCCTCATTCTGAATAATGCTCTTTATGCTCCAGAATTCAGACAAATGGACAGCAAACAGATATTACATAGTCCTCTGGGTGTCTCACAGCTTATAAGATTCTCGTTTGAAAAATGTTGGACTAAGTTAATGAACGATGGTCTTGTATAGCAGTTTAGCAGTAGTTTTTATGAAATTGTGAGCAACTGATAAAAATAGGGATCATTATTCATTAAATGGCGGTATATTTTAAAAATCCACGTGCTCGCTTGATAGGTGTCATTCAAAGCATGTATCTAAAGTTTTTCTGCAATATTTCTTTCTTGTTATGCTATTGTATAGCTGAAGCCTTTATTTTGTTGCTTGCCTTAGTTTCAGCTGAATTGCATTTTTGCCATCTGCGAGACGATTGACAATGTCAGGAAAAAAATAACAGCAAATCATTGTGTTGTCACACCAAGAAACACATGGATTCACCCCGGCCCTTTTTAAAATACAACATGGTGGATTCAGCCCCTTCTCTGTCACGCCTAAAAAAGTAAAGACACGCTTTGATACCCAAGAATCACGTTATAAATATTTTGAAATATCCCGAGTCGCACTTTGCATTTTGAAATTTCCAGGATCGAAACCCTCTTTTCCAGACCGGGATGTGGGAGGGATCACACCCAATGAATTCGTTTTACGGCACCCTTGCCAGTGCATCTACTGTTTGATTTTTGTTACACAGGCCAAACATAACCCTGGAATGAGTAGTCTAGAGGAGATTACTTACAACAAAGTTGGATAATCGGCAGCCCTTGTCGTTACCAGTTAACTCTGGACGCCGGGGTGATCTTTAGGTGCACGAGAAAAATTTAGGTTTCAGCCGGGCTGTTCAAAATTTAGAAATTTGTTTTAAGAAAAGCGTTTTGAAAAAAGCGTGTAGAATAAAAAAATTGAGTATGGAAAACTCAGTCAAATGGACCATTTATTGTATACTGATATTTAACGCACCTAGGGGTCTGTTTCACAAAGGATCTTAAGCATAAACTGGTCAAAACTTTAAAATCAACAACTGAGTCGTCTTTAGGCCTATAGTTAAATACATGATAAGGAAACACTGACTCTGTTTTCTACCATGAACGGTGCACGTTAGAAAAGTCACAACAAAGGCCAGATAGTCTTTATGTTTCTGTTTTTATTCAGGCAAATACTGTGTATATTTTCTTTACGTAAGTGAATCACTATAGTTATTATTTCGAACAGAGGAGACCAGTTTTCGGGCAAACGTTATACAGACTTGACATTTAATATGGAATATTTCAGTTTCGAAGGTATGCCTAGGTAAAAATGCATCCTTTTTTCAAAAAACTCAGATCTCATATAAGATATGTGAATGGAGAAGTGTGTAGTCAGGTGTGTCGCTTCCAATTCACTGAATTCCAGGTTTGTTGCGCTGCTGCATTATGTAATATGCAGTGATTTAATTGGGTAGTGCTCCTTTGGGCAGGTCAAAGCTTGGCTTTGGCAAAGCATGGTTCTTCCAAAAAAGTATCCATATGTCGGTAATTACTGCATAGAAGAATTTGACATTTGGCATGCAAGTGGTCAGTTTTGCAAGGTGTAAAATGAGCTATGCACTGCTCCGCAA
This sequence comes from Lingula anatina, assembly GCF_001039355.2. The sequence goes on from NW_019775503.1 coordinate 182,712, forward strand.
ATTTGTTAATCTGTGGCAGAATGGCTCGAAAAAGCCAGGCATTGCCAGACAGATAATTGCGCCAAACGAAACGGTCCGCACAGTTTTATAGAGTAATGTCCAGACTGATGCACCTACACAGAGACCACACCCAATGTATTGAAATCTTACCACCAGGGTACAGGACGTACTGTCTGTCGGGATATGTTGTTGCAACTAAACAAAAACCACCCAGTCCGTTCAGAATGAGGGGTAAATTGCCACCAAAACGCATTTTTCAAGGCCCTTAGCGAACACCAAACTGGTTTTAGCTGGTTAGAATACCAGACGACCTCGGGGGAACCCACTGTAAACAGCAAAACATCGCTGTATGTTTCTCTAATGAATTGGGGACCTTGACTGTTTCTGAGTTGAACACTGAAAACTCGTGGCTTTCTTTATTGAGGTCAGTTTTCACCTATACCGCTCAACTTGTCAAAACAGAATTTACAGACATCCAGAAGAGGCCAACAACTAAGCGTGTGCCGCGTTTAAAGTGACTAAGTTCATTAACAGCGTCGGTAATTGGAGCGGATACCACATTGGTGCCAAAACACCAATGATGGTCATCCACGAAAACCTGAACCAGATCAAATAAAGGAATAATCTGGGAACCACTTGACTATCATTTGACAGGGGGCACCTTAGGAACAATTTTAGGTTGCACGGTGAAATTGCCGGTACACACAGAGCACTTTTAAAAGCAGATTACTTACAGAACCAAGGGAATGAGCAGCTACCTTGGTAATCAAAATCGCCACATTTGAACCACATAGACAATATGTGGGTAGGCCATTACTCGCCGAATCAATGGCCTACATGTCCTACAACAAAACTGGACCAAATTGGACAGATTTTGACCGATGCCTGGAATGTTATTCCAGATTTAACTCTAAAAACCTAACCCAAGGAATGCCTTGCCCCTTGAGAGCGCTGGTAGCAGACAGAAGAGGTCAAGCGTAACAGCGACCGTTACTGTGACTAGACACTGACATGGGGGTTCTTTGTGAGGCGTGTAACTCTTTTACAGAAAATAATTTGGAAAATATGGAGATCCAAAATATCTCTTTTAATTGTTGTCGTATGACATAGAATAGGCACTGTGTTTTTGTTTGCTTCTCTGGCGAATTCCATTAATTAACCGAAGACACAATGACATCAAAAGGATAATTAAAAGTTATTAAAACCCAAATTTAAGCCTTATTTTCATTTATCAGTCAGCAAAATATGAAAATACTGATGAAAAATGATTTGGAAAAAAATATTCCATATTAAATGTCAAGTCTGTATATTGTATACCTAGCCCCAGGTGTGACTTCAATGGAACATGTAAGGTTAGATAAATGCGTCATTGATAACACCATTATTAGCTAAACGTAAGACAAAAGTTATATATATATATCTTTAAGATTTCCTGTTATTATTGTCTATATAATTACAGCTTCACAAGAGGTGTCGAGAAGCAAGCGAACAGCTATTGTCACCTGCATGCAATTAATGCCTGAGAATCATTTGGCAATATCAGTGGTAATAATAAGTAGTTACACAAGGCTCTAGAAAGAATATGCGTCGAGTACGTCAACTTCCCCACCCCACCTCTTTTTGCTCTAAAATTAATTGGGAAAACTAAGGGAAATAGGGTCCCACCATCGTTATCTGGCTATTAATTTTTTTGGTAAAAAAAAATGAGGAAATAGAGAAAATCAACAGATAACACGCTTTTTGTTTTCTTGTAGATACATGTATGTGGGCCAATCGCCAATGTCAGTGGAAAGTGTGAACTTCAAATCGATTTGCAGAAGCAGGCATGCTACCTGCCATGATGCCGTGTCCGCAAAAGTCGTGTTACTTTTCAGACACATTTGCTAATAGGCTTACTGCTGAACAATAATGATTCCAACCGATTTTTCTCTAATTACCAGCGGCCACGAACAAAGCAGTTATGTGACCCCGATTTCTTTACTGCACGCTAAATAAATGTGACATGACAACAACTAACGTGCAAAACAAATAGAAATCTACACACGAGGAAAAACATAATTTATAGTCTTTGTCGTATTTTTTTAGAATAACAGAAAAACAACATCAGCAAGTCTAAGAAGAGTTGCATTTTCTATAAATATTGATATACAAATATATATTTCTTAGCCCTACATCAAAAAGGACTCTGTTCCCTGACTATAACAATTTGGAAAATGAAAAATAGAAACACAATACCTGATGATATTTCCCAATAGGGGCATCAATATTCCTTCTACATCGGTTTGCTCCGGACTTAATAGAATATGCTGCAGATATGATAGCGGTTGACTAAATGTTCAAAAAATATTAAATCTACGACTTATAGACCTACTTGGCTACGCTGTGGTTAAAAATATTAATCCTCAAGAAGTTATATAGTATGGTAAATTGCAACATTGCACCAGCCGTCTAAAGTACAGTTACCAAATACATGTATATGGACATACTGGTATTGAGTTTGGGAATGAAACCTTGACTATATAATGAAAAAAATGTACTCAAAATATGCTGTGCGTAACTATACGAGCAGGTACAAAATTTGGCAAAAAAAAAAAAAAAAAAAAAAAAAAAAAAAAAAAAAACATTTGAACATTTTAAAATTTACATTTGGACATGATCGTTTTTAAATACTGTCTTTCGTTTGAAAAAAGTTCCTATTCCGACCTTCACAAACAAGGGGCCTTTTTATTAAAGATCCTGTATGTCAAATGATGTACCATTTTCAGTAAAAGTAAAAGCATTTTCATTAAAAGATTTTACAAACACTTTTCAACAGTAAGTTCAGTCTGATAACCTTAATTTAAATGAAATTTTCCTCAACGGTAACTGAGTTTTGTCTAAAACCCCTTCTTATTCTGTCAGTGAAGTCAATGAGACGCTTTCGAACCACTCTCGTTCGTAAACTATAGATGAAGGGGTTGAGAAAACTGTTTATGAGGCTTAACGCCGTGGTGACCTGCGCAGCTCCATACGTCTGACTAGATATCCCCAGCTGCGAAAACAATCTATTTGATATAATTGCCGGCAAGACACTAAGGATATACACGCCCAGAAGGATTAGGCTTGAACAAATGACATGCTCGTCTTTTTGGACAAGTTTCACATAATGCTCATCTGCCCCTTTCTTTATAGTCATCACATCTGTAAACTCGGCTGCCAGTGATTCTTCGAATTCCCTTTTTAATGGATTTTCTTGCACGGACCCGGGCTGATCACTTGATGTAAAACTTGTTTCCACGGTTTTTGAACCGGTTATTGTACTGACACTGTAGCCAGTAACGTAGGGTTTTATTGCCAGCCGTTGTCGCATAAGCTTTCTGAACACGGTGATATAACTGACTAACATAACTATGCCGCAAATCAGAGCTAGCGGTACCAAAGCAGACACGGAAACTTCGCCTTGTCCTTCGTGGTGACACTCAATAATGAACGGGTACTCCTTCTCTCTCAAGATATCCAGCGTCGAAACTCCAATCCCTATCACCCACGGCAAAACAATCCCGGCTTTCATTGTGGTTTTACTTATATTTCGGTGTGGGTGACAGATTTTATACGACCGGAGCACGCTAATGTTGGCAAGAATGACCATGTTGACGGCAGGACCGAATATGATGGTTCGGACTATGTCACATTTTGAGAAGAACGAGCCACCCCACCACCATACCAGTAATATGGAAAAAGGTGCCGTAAAGACGCATATGATCAGGTCGATCACTGCCAGGTTAACGTGGAAGGAATTGTCCCAAGTTTTAAGAATGGGTGTGGTAAGAACGATGATTACCACGCTGATGTTTCCAGGTGTTCCGAATACGAATGCCAAAATTGCAAACACAGTCACGGTGATTCTGGCCCATTGTGTGTCGTCATACATTCCGAGTCCATCTGAAAGTCCCGTCTGGTTGTCAATGAAAAGTGACATATTCACTTCTTTCTGGTCCATAATCAGGTTGAAGATACACACCAAAACCCAACTGCACCTTTTTTTCCGCCGTCTAAATTGAAATATCTCAGCACGACTTGCGGAGGTGCGACTGTTTCGATTCCTTGAATATCCAAGTTACCATTCAACGCTGCTGATTGGATGAACACATTTTCATACCAAGTGCATACAGTATATTCATAGGTGTTTCATCGGAGACTCACGACGTCAACGCAGTAATTGGGCACCAACAGATATGAGGCTACTAAAGTGGCTTCCGAATCATCGATTTAGCCGATATCGGATAAACATTTTCTTTAAAAAAAACAAAAAAAAAAAAAAAAAAAAAAAAAAACAGTTGGTTCAAGGCACCCAACTTCATCCTTCATATTTGCCAGTTGACTCTGTCATTGCCAACAACTAGTATTTATATTTGTGCATACCATCTACTTTTGAAAACAAGGCAGCAAAGCCGTCAAATGGACAGACATAAATGTAAAACCTGATACAGTACCACCGGTATCTTACCTTACTAAAAGGCCGCAGGTTCTGTCTGCCCTGCGCAGTAGGATCGGACAATAGAGCCCGCATGATTATTGTAGGTCATCCTTATTGAAAACCCAAATTAGTCTGCTCAGCGAACACACATTGCTCTTTTTTATTGCCTCATGCTAGTTCATGCCCGATCATGCTGATTTAATATTCAGCCAAAAAGTAAAACTGCCCTCCACTTATCGTGTATACAATGAAAGTGCACGGCGCCGGCGACAGTGACAGTGACGGCGACGACAGACACAGGTGATGGCAATATGTACAGACACATCTGTACATATTTACTGTACTGTTTGAGAACAGTAAGTGACATGGTTTCTCTTAAATGTTCAACTTGNCTGATTTTTGAACTTGACCTGCGTTTTATGAATATTCATCAGCTCTGTAAATATAAAGCCAAAAAGTAAAACTGCCCTCCACTTATCGTGTTTACAAGCAAAGTGCACAGCGCCGGCATCGGCATTGGCGACGGCGACGACAGACGCAGGTGATGGCAATATGTACAGACACATCTGTGTCTGTACATAAAAACCCTCATAAATGTAAAATGACGGCGTTCACATTTCTGGATGCTAAGCACAAGCGCAAGCATCTCGGAGCCATTATCGGTAATTTTACAGCTTTCTATTTTGTGAGATGAGTAAGCAATCGGTCTGGGGCTTCACTTCTTCCTCGAACAAGATTTTATCACGAAAATTGGCATAGTTGACCACAAGTGTATAGGCTTCATTGTCGTGCCGTCATTTGGGTTTTTTTTTAAATGTTTTTTTATCGTTTTAGAGAAATCAACGGTGTTATTAAATTGGCGGTGTTGTGGGTGCTCGGGTAAAGGAGAAATCTGAGAAACCCAAAAGCGCAATTGTGACGTCATTGGTAAAATGATATTTGTGTACATGCAATTCATTTCAGTCAGTGAATCATCCAAGAGTTTTTGTTTAACTAACCTGACAGTACCCTTAAACTCAAATGAACTGAAAAGTGATAATGTTAAGACGACACGTGCTACACAGTTCTCATTGTGTAATGACCGGAGCTTAATTACCTTGTTTACCTGGTAAGCATTAAGCTCACCTGAACAGATAGATAATTATTTTGAGGTGAGGCATGTCCAACAATGAAGCTGATCCAAGAGATTGTTATCCAGCTGCTGAAACAACTTTGCAAAATACTCATTATTATTTTCTTACTTTCATAATAATCATCATCATCATTATTATTAGAATAAAAATAATTATCAATATTATGAAAGTCTATCCTTTAGCACCATTACTGCTGTATGTTTGTACTGTTATAATGTACCAATGACAAGATGTCACGGTAAAAATAATCCTAACTGAACTATTCACCTGTCAACATGGAGTCAGCTTGTTAAAACCCACGTCATCGAAGGCTAATTGGTCTCTCAGGAGTGGCTCCAGCTGACTGACAGGAAAAGTGAAGAAAGTATGCTGCCAGCTTTGACATCATTGGTGTACTGGTAACTTGTGTACATACCGGTGTCCAGGTACATGGAATCCAGCAAAACATGTCCTCAACTGCTGTGCACTCGAATTTATTGTCTATAGTCTATGGGCCAAATGCTGAACCCCCCTCCCCCCTTACTGACTTTCAGTCATTATGTTTTTCTGATATTATGTTTTTCTCCTCACCTTTTATTTATAGCTTATTATCCATAAACTGGTGGTGGGTGTGGGTGTCAAATGAAACCTCGATTCACTTCGGAGAGAAAAAACGTTTCAGCATGACGTCCCTATATGTTCTTTGGGTAATTGCACTTTATCATCCCCGATTTGTAAGGGACGAATGCTTGTTCTTTTAAAGGTTATCTACCTCTCCTTATACACGGCAGCTGATATAACAATTATTTCCACTCCATTATTTCCTTGTCTCACAAAACACCTTCATCAGAGAATAAGGCTACAGGTGTTATAATTGCCTCTACCTAGGGTAGGATAACAGAGCATTTTGTTTGCTCATCAAATTCATAAAAGAAACAACAGCACGCCTAACCCATGCTCAATTTGACTTTGGGAAGAGACAATACGACAATAGGATTATGCATAAACATACATAGCAGGCCTACCCAACTACCAGACGCGCACCTTGAAAACGGGTAGTGTGGTCTGATATACCGGTTTATTCAGGATCCGTAGGTGCCGCGTCTGGTAGTTGGGTAGGCCTGCATAGGGTGCCCACGCGTCAGGACCCGTATTGAAAGATGCCTTCAAACTGTCGCCACAAAACACCTTCAAAGTCAAACTGTTGCCACAAAACCTGACCAAATGCCACCATAGTTTCAAATATCATAACCTTAACAAATATCAAAGGGCACCGTTTCCCGTTTCAAAAAAAAAAAAAAAAAAAAAAAAAATGTCTAAAGCCAATGTCTAACGGTAGATGCATAGAGCAGAAATATGGACATGATAAAAGATCTAGGAAAAAGAACAGAAAAAGAAAAGTTAAAACATGGACACTCAGTGGATTCAGAGGTGAATATAGGAGATAAAATGACAAAAACATAAAGGCCAATATGCAAAAAGATAAAAACAAGACATCACACAAAGAACTTCCATTTACCAAGGGTCTTTCTGAGCGCTAACAAAGTCCATTAAACCATATCCTTGTTTGAAAGTAAAATTCATGTCTGTCAGACACTATCACGATTCTGTGTTGTTCAGTTGTCACCATAGTGGTTGTAGTCAAACGACAAGTACACCATCTAACATTTCAAATAATACATTTATTTCTGAATATGACGTACAGATGCCAATTGGTGTATCAATGCAATTATAAAACAAGTGTTGCAACAAGTGAAGGTGAAGATAACACATCAAAACTTGAACTCCTCCTCGTTAACCATTAATTTCATGCTTCATGGCCTGGGAGTGGAAGGAAAAAAAACTAGAACAGGACTCAGTGAAAACCCCTGCCAAGGTAGCTCAATTCTCATTAATTAATGTATCACCACCAAAACCTACTCAACTTACAGCTAACCTATTTCTGACCCATCCCGTAAATTTTTATCAAAATCCATCCATAACTGCATGAGTTTCATTGTTCACAAAGACGCCATAAAGGCAGAAACAATTATTACTTCCTTGAAAAATCCCAGGTGTGCCGGTTTGGGTTCCATTACAATCAACCACAAATATACATCATAACACCATCACGATAAATGTCTCCATTTCCAATAAGATCAGCACTGTAACTCTTGTGAACTCATGGTGGAATAATGTTGAGCTTCACGTTACCTCATCTCATTTGTACCATATATTCTACACATATCCATCAGACAACCAGTTTCTCATTTCCTGGTTTCAAGCCTTCCTCTACTAAACATCCTCTCTGCTGAATTCTACAGAAAAGATACTTATATTTCATTCTCCCATTAGTTTTTTTTATTCACAACTAATGTGTTGAAAATTTCCATTGAAAAAAAAAGGGGAAAAAAATTAACATTCTATTCAAAGAAATTACAGTCAAATATATGGAAAAAAAATTCAAGCAAAAATGCTACTCAATATTTAAGACAAAGAAGAATTTAAGTTTGAACACAGAATTAAAAAATACTTTTGGAACCAACCACAATGCATTCACCTAATATATCATTGTGCAAAGATTGAACATTGAACCATTCAGCTGTCAGGAAATGATTGATACCTTTTTCCTTGACAGGTTGAATAAATAAACTCATTTTCATCAGCATTGGAATGAAACCGACCTTTATCATATCTGAATTGATGAAATTAACATTTTTACAACTCTCTGCCCAAGGATCATTATTCCTTATTATCCAAATGAGAAGCCACTAAAATATAAAACCGTCTTGCAGCTAATTCTAAAAAAAGTGATGAACAATATGTTACAAACACACATCTCTCTCTTCATGCAAGTACATCAAGTGTAATTCCACACTTGGACATCATTATGAAACCATATTGGTTATAACTTGAAATTCATCATAAATGTAGTCAAAACTAAAACTGCTCATTCTTAATTTTAATTTTTTTGCCATAAATTATAAAATATTGTTAAATAAACTATGAATAAAAATAGGCATACTATCAACTTTTTATTTAAAAAAAGGCACTTTATTCTAAAACACAACAAGTTACATCTGAAATTTAGCAGATGAATAAAAAGTACCAGTCACAATTAGTTTTTTGGTTAACATGCAAAATGGTAATTCAAAACCTGAATAATTCAACCCCGTGTGTAGGTAAAAATTATCTATTTGAATAATTAAAGTTTGTCTCATACAACTCGTACAAAAAAATGCAAAGCAATGCTTATCTTGAATGAGTACCTCATATTCACTAAAAATATTTAAAAGAAGGACAACTTCACCGTTTTCTTCAGTTTTAAGACAAATCATGTCTTTCTAACTGGCTAACTAATGAATGTGAACAAACAACCTGGAAAATATCCAATCATTTCAAACACAGACATGTAGTCACATGAATACAGAATCTACTTCATCTAAAACATCAAATTTTTTTAATATATAGCCCTCCTAGTGACACACAACACAACAATCTAGTTCTTTAACTCAACGCTACCTTGTAGCCCCTATCTTACAAAGCTTATTTCTATGACTTCCTTGACTACAAACCTACTTCTTTCACCACCCTTTTACTACCTACTTCCTTTAAAAATAAAGGCCTTAAAATAAATACTTCCTACAATTTTTGGCTCCACACTGGCAAACCATGCGAAACGTTTCAGTGGCAGGCACGGGGTCTTCAGCGCCCTCAGAGGGGTAGAGAGATCCAGGGCTGGCGCACATGGTGATGATCTCCGAGCCTTCCTCTGTCACTGTCGTCTCCAGGATGTCGACGGCCGTGGGAAGAGCACAACTGGGCTGAGCTTGTTGGCTGGTATCCCCTATGAGAGGCAGAAAATAAAAGTAAGCCTTGATATCTTGTGTGCTTTTCTAATTACTACTTTAAACCAAGGTAATTTAGCCAAACTTTCAGGAAAATACTAAATATTTTATTGGTTTTGTCCAAACATATTTCTAATTGAGTTAAAATCTTCATTAGCCTATATTGTACGGCTATTTGGAAAAAAAAAATAGAGTAATGCTAACCAGTTTCCCCAGGGCTTGAAGACCTAAAAGATATGAATCCAGCCTGAATGCAGTCTGGCATGTTATGGTTGTAAAACTTACCAGTCATCATGTAATCAAAAGTGAGCTCTTCTCCTTTGGCAATGTCTCTCTTGGCAAACAGGCATATTCTAGGTAATCTGGGGTCCAGAGTATTAATCCATACTCCATACACTGCCAGGTTAGGGTCACACTGGGAAACAAGGAAATAATAGTTCAGTATGAGAGAGAGAGAGAGAGAGAGAGAGAGAGAGAGAGAGAGAGAGAGAATGACAGAGGAAAGGAAGGAGGAGGAGGGGGGGG
>NW_019775503.1:194023-205102 GCF_001039355.2 Lingula anatina
CAATATACCACATCTATTTCCTAACACTAAAATTCAAAGAAATAAAATATTTAAAACTTATTTGCATTTGTCATGAAAGAAAATAATTAAAACTAGAGAACAAAGCTGATAAATATACAAACACCAAAATTTTTTTCAACAATGCTAAAACAAGGCAGCAAAATTGTCAAATGTACAGACAACAAGAGATAACTATACTGAAATGAGTTTTCAACACTTTTTTACACAAAACAAAATAATCAATTATCGGTCATTTTTATATGATCAATAAGACAATTGCTGAGATAGGAATAGTACAGAATGGTGATCTGCAGACAATACTGAGACATTCTGAACTGGTTTCCATGATTCATGCTCTGCAATAACTCACAATCTACCCATTAGAATGTTACACATTCTACATACAGTTTTTCATCTTACGGTAATGTACCATGAATTTCGAACAGCTCTTAAATGTGTAACAATTTAAAAATCAGTCGTCTGGAGTTTCTTATGGACCATGAATTTCGACCAGTAAGCAAGTTTGCGCAATCTTGATTTTCGTGAATTCCGTACACATTAAAATCGGCCATTGGGCTATTTTTGCGCTCATAAAGATCTAACAGTCGACAATGTTGCCCTAGCGTACCTTTACCTGAGTACTTTGTGTGTGGCCCCAGGCAAGATAATGATTGGTACAGTTAGCTTAGGATGCTAAACAACATCGTCATCACCATTCATTAAGATAACAGGAGAATCAATTATGAGTTGCACTGTCGTACTGTCAATTCTTTACCGGAGTACTCAGTGTGAGATAGCAATCGGTAGTTTTGCTGAGGCGAACAATAGCATTGTCAACAGTAGGCACTTCAGTAACAGAACAAAAGAAGCAATTAAAAACTGCAATAAAGATTACCACTATTGTTTTCTTGTCTCGCTCAGATCGTTCACGATCTCCGGCTTATGAAGTCCATTGAACAAATATGAAAACTACCTTCTTGTTTCGCTCAGATCGCTGTTGATATCCTGGTGACGATCTTCCGCTAACAAAGTCCTTGGAAGAAATAGGAAAATTGCCTTTCTGTCTTGCTTGGATTGCTAACAAATATGAAAATTGCCTTTTCGGTTTTGTCTAGATTATTATCACTCACGTGTTTGTTTGAAGATGGTTTAAATCATAAAATGTACATACTTTTCAAATTGGTGCAACTATGTGCCAGGAAATCAGTTGTGTTGTCGGACAGCTGCTGGTCAAGATTGGGTTGCCTGACCAAAAAAAAAGTGGTTGTAAAAGGCAACCACACAACCATGGATACCGAGCCCTGCACCTAGGGGTACCCCCCCCCCCAACGACCTACCGTAGTATATGTGATTGTAGACAACAATCAGCAGTTATCTTGGTTGCAGTGCACGGTGGAGAGAGACCATAATACACAGTTTGACTGCTGTGGTAAAGGCTACAGTACCTGTGCGCTGTACATATCAATCTGCGGTTGTAGTTGCCTCCCTGCACAGCAGAGAGAGGCCATAATGCCGAGGCCAGCTAGTTTCGCTTTTGAAAAAGGACACTACTGATAATGATGCTGTTTTGTGTCCCTAGCCAACAGTAACACTTGTTATCTAGCACCTTCAGCCGTACAGAGTGATCGTGTGAAAGTATGTGTATCCCTTGGGTCGCAATTACCGACAATCACCCATCATTCATCATGGTAACTCTAAATAGATCGTTGAAAGAAGGTAACATAAGGCCTAGTGACGAACAGACAACTTCTGGTCAAAACTGACCGAATTCCATGAAATTTTAACGTTTGGAAGTTCTGAGCACCCCCATTTCATGAATTACAACTAAAACGATCTTTTCCCAAATTTAATTATTTTCTACTGTACGAAATTCATGGCACATTACCGTAATTCCTGTTTATCCACAAACCGAAATACTACTATCCTAGTCAAAAGTAATAGGAAGGTACTTCAGTGTTATACATTAAACAAAGTATCCATGCAACTGTAACTTATCTGGATTGAAAGAAAACAGCAAAATAGTGTAATAACCAAAGATTGTTGAAATGAATCTATCATAAAGTCCAATTTAGAAATCTAATCTGGAAGGCTATAAATGACACTATGAAGGTAAAACTTTTGGCATACATTTTTAGGATAATGGAGCTATTAAAGGGCAAAAGATTCCCAATTTTATACATTTGTATTTTATTTATTTAGTAAATTATTATCTTATCTTATCTTATCTTATCTTATCTTATAAATACTCTTTTTAAGTGCCAGGTTGAAACCAGTAATGACAGCTGCAGTATATTAATGGCTTCCATGTCATGCCTGTCAACCTGCCATTTCATACCTAATGGGAAACAATGTTTATGCATGCATGTACTAGTGTATTACACCCCATTTCCATAGATTTTTAGATCGATCTATCCCTGTGGGGAGTCTCACTAGATTACTGTCAGCTTGGCCGGCTTAAGCGTCTGTCCTGCCTACTAAAAGCTGTAAGGGGGTAATTAACTATGGTGCCCGCTCGGCTGACTGCAATTTAGCGTGAACCCCCAGGGAGTTAGGTCGATCTAAATCTTAATCTTTAGATCGATCTAAATCTCTGGGAAAGCACCCTAAGTCAGAGAAGCTAACCCTGAGTTACATGCATCCTAACATGCACCTTACCATCTTACATTGGAGAAATAACAGAAATTGACTTAAACGATTTTACTGTACTTGGTAAGTTTTCAACAAAATGTGGCAAGTGCAATAATATGTTTAAGTGGCCAACAACAAAAGATGAAATCTGGATAAGTTTTGAAAAGATTATCCAGAAACTACCTGATCCACCCTACTCTTCTCGAAAGAGCAAATGATGTTTTACAACACCACCAGACATTTTGAACGGTTTAAATGATCGCATAATTTAGACTACTGTTTTACCTAACCTCTGTTGCTAAGATAATAAAATAAACTCTTTTTCTGGTAAAATATGGAATGTAAATTCTACAGACGTAGGAATCAACATATTAGTAATGAAATGTATCCAGTAGTGGTAAAGGTATGTATGTGGTCCTTGAAAAGCAAAACACCAATTGTAACCATTTACCATTTGTTGATTTGAATAAATGTTTTATTAATTTTGCTTTCTTATCGTGTGACATTTGTCATATCTGTAATACTACGAATCCCGAATTCAGCTTCTAAAGTTTACTTTTAACTTAAAAAAATTACAAGGCAGCAAAGCTGTCAAATGTACAGACAAAAAGCAGGAAATAACTATACACAAAATAGGCTTCTGTCAATTCTGATGCAAAAGTACATTATGTTAAACTGCAAATTCAACATCAAATTTTAATTATGCTCAACAGGTAATACCAATGTAAGTAAAACGTGTAACAAGCATAAGGCTTCAGGCCCATGGGAGTTCAAGTTCACACTTTGAAAATGTATAACTTCCAGAAAAAGAAGCCAATTAGACTACTTTTCCAACTTAGGTTGCATTTTAGTCCTGCATTTCTTTTTTGAACATTTGGCAATCATAAGTAACATGGTTTTCCCATAATGGTCATCATGGCAGCAGCACCCATAATTGTTTTCTTCTATTCTGATGCAATATTACTATTGGTTAACAGCATAATGACCGTCAATTTTCAATAATAAAATATATGTATCATGGATTTTCAGAAAATGTGACTAGCATGGGTCTTTAAGCATGTAGAACTTCAAAGTCACACCTTGAAAATGCCAATATGTGAAATATGCTGAAAAGTGAAAAAAAGCATGACTTCTACAATAATGGCCTGATCATGCTGATTTTCGAACTTGACCTGCGTTTTATGAATATTCATCAGCTCTGTAAATATAAAGCCCAAAAGTAAAACTGCCTTCCACTTATCGTGTTTACAATGAAAGTGCAAGGCGCCGGTGACGGCGCTGACGGCGACGACAGACGCAAGTGATGGCAATATGTACAGACACATCTGTACATATTTACTGTACTGTTTGAGAACAGTAAGTGACATGGTTTTTCTTAAATGGTCATNTCTGTGTCTGTACATAAAAACAGCATAAATTCCCTAAAATTGACCTGATCATGCTGATTTTCGAACTTGACCTGCGTATTATAAATACTCATCAGTTCTGTAAGTTTCAAACCAAAAGAAAAAACAGTTTTCCACTTATCGTGTTATCGGTAAAAGTGCACGGCGATGGCGACAGCGACGGCGACGATGGCGACAACAGACGCAGATGACGGCTATATGTACAGACACATCTATGTCTGTACATAAAAATGGCCTCATCATGCTGACCTGCATTTTATGAATAGTCATCAATTCTATAAGTTTAAAGCCAAAAGGTAAATCTGTTTTTTACTTATCATGTTATCACTGAAAGTGCACGGCAACGATAGCGACCATGGCAACAACAGCGATGACAGCAACGGCAGATGCAGGTAACAGCTGTATGTACAGACAAACTGTGTCTGTATATAAAAAGCAGAAAATGATGCATAAAAAGGTTATGGATGTTAGGAATATGTAGCTGGCATAATGCCCATGAGAATGCAAATTCACAAACTGAAATATGCCAGAATGAGAAAAATGAAAGTTTCAGACAAGAAAAATTCCAATCAAGCTGGTTTTCCAATTTGAGCTGTATATCAGTTGTAAGAATCATTCTTGTAAGTTAGAAAGTAACAGCTTTCCTTGTTGTTGTTGACAATTTCCTTACAATATCATATAATGATTAACAGCATAATCATCACCAATTTTTAATTATCTACTTGGACATTGAGAGAGTGTAACTACCATACAGCTTCATGCCTCAGAGTTCCAAGTCCCACATTGAAAATGCCAATATGTGAAAAATGAAAATTCAACAAAAAACTGCATTAGTGGGTATTCGAGAAAAAGAATCCAATGTAGCTGATTTTCTAATTCAAGCTGTAATTTACTAGTAGTCCTATTGTAAGTTAATTTTGGAACATTACTTAATATGGCATTTAAGAAATTCTAAGTTATTAGTTTGCAGCTAGTATTAATTATCCACAAGGCAGACATGCTGAAAACTTTTCAAAATGGCCGGACATTTGGACCGTCAGTAATACAAAAGTAGTCAAAAGTAATACAAGGTACTTCATTGTTATACATTATACAAGGTATCCAACTGTAACTTATCTGGATTGAAAGAAAACAGCAGAAATATAGCGTAATAATCAAAGGTTGTTGAAATGTACCAATTATAAAGTCCAATTTAGGAATCTAATCTGGAAGGTCATAAATGACACTATGAAGGTAAAACTTTTGGCATTCATTTTCAGGATAATGGGGCTATTACAGGGCAAAAGAGTCCCAAATTTATACATTTGTATTTTATTCATTTAGTAAATTATTATTCTATTTTATCTTATCTTATAAATACTCTTTTTCAACTTCCAGGTTGATACCAGTAATGACAGCTGCAGTATACTAAGTGCTGATGGCTTCCATGTCATACCTGTCAACCTGCCATTTCATACCTAATGGGAAACAATGTTTATACATGCACTAGTGTATTAATCAGTGAAGCTAATCCTCAGTTACATGCATCTTATATACACCTTACCATCTTATATTGGACAAATAACAGAAATTGACTCGAACAATTTTACTGTGCATGCATGGTANTACATTAGTGGGTACTTCCAGAAAAAGAATCCAATGCAGCTGATTTTCTAATTCAAGCTGTAATTTACTAGTAGTCCTATTGTAAGTTAATTTTGGAACATTACTTAATATGGCATTTAAGAAATTCTAAGTTATTAGTTTGCAGCTAGTATTAATTATCCACAAGGCAGACATGCTGAAAACTTTTCAAAATGGCCGGACATTTGGACCGTCAGTAATACAAAAGTAGTCAAAAGTAATACAAGGTACTTCATTGTTATACATTATACAAGGTATCCAACTGTAACTTATCTGGATTGAAAGAAAACAGCAGAAATATAGCGTAATAATCAAAGGTTGTTGAAATGTACCAATTATAAAGTCCAATTTAGGAATCTAATCTGGAAGGTCATAAATGACACTATGAAGGTAAAACTTTTGGCATTCATTTTCAGGATAATGGGGCTATTACAGGGCAAAAGAGTCCCAAATTTATACATTTGTATTTTATTCATTTAGTAAATTATTATTCTATTTTATCTTATCTTATAAATACTCTTTTTCAACTTCCAGGTTGATACCAGTAATGACAGCTGCAGTATACTAAGTGCTGATGGCTTCCATGTCATACCTGTCAACCTGCCATTTCATACCTAATGGGAAACAATGTTTATACATGCACTAGTGTATTAATCAGTGAAGCTAATCCTCAGTTACATGCATCTTATATACACCTTACCATCTTATATTGGACAAATAACAGAAATTGACTCGAACAATTTTACTGTGCATGCATGGTAAGTTTTTAACAAAATGTGGCAAGTCCAATAATATGTTTAAGTGGCCAACAACAAAAGATGAAAACTGGATAAGTTTTGAAAAGATTATCCAGAAACTACCTGATCCACCCTATTCTTCTTGGAAGAGCAAATGATGTTTTACAATACCACCAGACATTTTGAACGGTTTAAATGATGGCATAATTTAGACTACAGTTTTACCTAACCTTCATTGCTAAGATAATTAAATAAACTCTTATTTTGGTAAAATATAGAATGTGAATTCTACAGATACAGCAATCAACATATCAGCAATGAAATGTATCCAGTAGTGCTAAATGTATTTATGTAGTCCTTCAAAAGTAAGCAAAACACCCACTGTAACCATTTGCTGATTTGCATAAACATGTTTTATTAATTTTGCTATCTTATCATGTGACATTTGTCATATCTGTAATACTACAAATCCCGAATTCAGCTTCTAAAGTTTACTTTTAACTTTAAAAAATTAAAACAAATACCATTGCTGTTGACCTAACCTCTATTACCAAATTGTTCATTTTTCATTTGAACATTGGATATGTGTGTGCTGATTGATCTATGTTCATATTACAATAAATGGATAGCACTTTGTTCATAAACAACTAGTATGATATAAAAGCAAGTCTGTTCCCAGTGATTTCTAAAATCATATTTAAATTGGAATACCTCAGGCTTTGTATTTATAGAAAACATGTGACTTATTACCAAAGGGTTTGCACCACATTTTCTATAATTGAAGAGAAATGTTAAATTGGAAACAATATTTTTGAATACATACCAAATCTTGGTAATTGAATCACAAATGGAACCTATGACCTATAACCTTATTTAGATGTTGCCTAACCTCCATAACAAAAAAAAAAATATTGTATTATGTTTACACGTGCATATTTCTAGAAATACAGTAATAGTGTGGGTTTAGATTATTCTACTACTTTCTGAATACCTCTTCATTAAAATAATATAAAAAGTTTCACAGTTTTGCAAAGTTCATATTTCTGCATTTCTCATTTTGGAATTGTACCCTATTTTCTGGAATGACCGAGATGCTGTGAAATGTTAGCACTGTTCATCACCTCCCCTTCTCTTTATATTATAACAGCAAACTTTTTATCCAATTACATCTAGCTCAGCATGCACTCCTAATTTATATACTTTAATTTACTATAAATAGATGTTGTGACACAATAAGAAACAAGGCAGCAAAGCTGTCAAATGTACAGACAAAAAGCAGGAAATAACTATGCACAAAATAGGCTAATGTCAATTCTGATGCAAAAGTACATTATGTTAAACTGCAAATTTAACATCAAATTTTAATTATGCTCAACAGGTAATACCAATGTAAGTAAAATGTGTAACAAGCATAAGGCTTCAGGCCCATGGGAGTTCAAGTTCACACTTTGAACATGTATAACTTCCAGAAAAAGAAGCCAATTAGACTGCTTTTCCAACTCAGGCTGCATGCCGATTTCGAACTTGACTTGCGTTTTAGTAAGATCAATTACTCCTGTGAGTTTCATGACAACAAGCCTATCGGTTTTTCTTGAAATGTGTTTACAGTGTTGCATATATGCTGAAAAGTGAAAAAAAAANGCAGGTAGACTTCCTCGTTTGTCATTTAAATGCTCCCCTCCCCCAGCAGACTCAACTTGATGCATGTACGTCTTGGTAGCTATAGTACAGATCTTGGTTCAAGTAATGAAAAGTTTAAGCACAAAACGATAATTTGAGGCTATTTTTTCATTCAAGACAAAATAAAGTATCTATGGTGTGCGACAATAGGGACTTTACAAAGCTTAATTTGTCCTTAAATATATATTCCAGTAGCATAGGCGAGCGACGTAATTGTAACCTCAACTCTTGGACCTAAATAGAGAAGGACATGAAACGCGGCATTTTCCTTTGAAGCTATGTGCGTTCGGGTAAACATTCGCCCATTGTCTCAGATAAGCTGTTTTGATAGGTCCACGGGAGCCTGAACGACTTATTATCAAGGTAGCGCGCTCTGTGCCTCATTGAAATTCTTTTGTTCTATTGCATGAATAACGCAATTTCTCGCGGTCCCTCGTGGTTGCTATGATACAGCATTGCCTCCATCTTGCAGTTGCTAGCACATAGACTTGCGCCAACACGTGGAAATTTGTTTCGGGTTTTCAGTATCATTTCTTGTTGCCTCATTAAAACGGGCTCTGGTCTTTGTCTATACTTGTTATCATTCCCAAGATTGTATTGATATATGTCGAGCTGATATATAACTTGTTTAAAAGCATGATGACTAGTAAAGCCAGGTAGGTGCCATCCAAATGCATCTGATAATAAGATAACGCAATGTAGCAAGCCAATTACAGAGGTGAGACTTAAATCACAAAAATGATCGCTATCCACTTTTATTACCATTACCCAAGTATATATATAATCATGAAGTTTGCATGTGTACATGTCCACATTTATACTTTAATTAAAAGACCAATGAGGGTGTCTGTCCATCGTCTCTATGCTGTTTAGGGACTCCAATTTAAAAATGAAAAACTATTAATTATCATTCTCAAACTGAAGCAGACCATCGCCGGTAATGTGTAAATATATATACTTCAGAGCAGTGTTAATGTCAAATTTGATAAAAGAATATTAAAAGGCCCACAGGTGCGTTTTTGTGCGTAACGAATGTGTTTGTGGCGCCGTATTGCAATGAGAGCCCATATTGAAAGTTAAAAAAATAATTATTATTATTCTCAGACTGGAGCATATCGTAGCCGGTAATGTGTAAATATATATATACTTCAGAGCAGTGTTAATGTCAACTTTGATAAAACAATATTAAAAGGCCCACAGATGCACTTTTGTGCGTAACGAATGTGTGTGTGGTGCCGTATTGCAATGAGAGCCCATATTGGAGGTTAAAAAAATAATAATTATCATTCTCAGACTGGAGCAGACCATAGCCGGTAATGTGTAAATATATTTATACTTCAAAGCAGTGTTAATGTTAACTTTGATAAAAGAATATTATAAGGCCCACCGGTGCGTTTTTGTGCGTAACGAATGCGTGTGTGGTGCCATATTGCAATGAGAGCCCATATTGAAAGTTAAAAAAATAATAATTTTCATTCTCAGACTGGAACAGACCGTAGCCGGTAATGTGTAAAATTATATATACTTCAGAGCAGTGTTAATGTCAACTTTGATAAAAGAATATTAAAAGGCCCCCAGGTGCGCTTTTTTTGCGTCAAGAATGCGTGTGTGTTGCCCTATTGCAACGAGAGCCCATATTGAAAGTTAAAAATTTTAATTATCATTACATAATTCGGGCTCACTTAAGCAAGTAACATTAACCTATTCATATAGTACACAGCAGTGTAAATGCCACCTTTATCTAAACCGTACGTAAAAAATACCAGACCTAAAACGATGTCAGCGAGTTGAATAAATCGGAGAGGAATTGCGTCATTTTAATTCAAGACACGATTGAAGGTTTCATTATTGCCGCGTCTCAGGCTAATTTCTCACATAGAGAGAAAAGTTTGACACTAGAAATATTTTCCAATCGGATCATAGCTGAAAACAAGTATACTACACTACAATTGTACAATTATGAATGCTCATTTTACGACAACAAACAAGATTGCCTTTACCACATAGGGCATTTTGAATTCCTCCATGAACAAACATATCAAATTCTCACATAGTTTCCAAATTGATAGAACAAATTGTACTTATACTTAATCTCTATAAGTTTATTGTCCCATCCACCTGAAGGATTGACTCACGTTATCGCGAACTACCTGCCCAAATGACACAAAAACTCATCGACAACTGCGATATGCTCGCTACCTGTACGGCAGGTCATGTGATCCGAACGCACATCGTTTCGCGAAGAGCTCGCGCTAAGCCGATTATCCTTTGATCTAGCTCAGCGTTTCATGTCCTTCTCTTATTATGTCCATGCTCAACTTGAGGTTTCCTCGATGAAAGCGGAGTACAAAAATTAACTTTTTCAAATATCGATTACAACATGCTGTACAATGATATTGAGACTAAAGGGTTTAATGGACTTCTTTGCCTTAAAAGCAATTCATTTCAAAATTAAAAGAAACAGTTTTTTCGGGGAGCGCGGGTAGACAGTTTACGTCAGGTGATTCGTTAAAGTCGAGGAGTGTTTCACTATCAAATGCGTAAATCATATATGTCATAAAATACTATAAGAAAGTTTTTTGTTACGATCTGCAACATTTATATAGCAGGGCGAAGTTAAAGCCAGAGGTAAATAGAACCTAATACCGTAATCCTCCTCGTCCATTTATTTAAATCGTATCAAAACGTTTGATACACAATGTTCATTAAATTCATAATTTTGGCGATTTATTAAAACCATATTGGTACATAAAAGTTTAAGATTAGCATAAGTTAAGCAACAACCAGTATGAAGAACAACACCCTTTTTAAATGAGGCAAGACACCCTCTTCACACTGATTATAACCTTGAGAAAGACATTATGCAACTTAAGGCAAAGGAGTTATGCAAAGTTCTTTCAACTCGTGTGTGAATACAACACATTCTTTGTCACTTTTACAAGACAATGGAGGCGAGCAAGTAGAGTAATTACAATATACAATAAAAAGGACATTAGTATAGAAAG
>NW_019775503.1:222382-239254 GCF_001039355.2 Lingula anatina
TTTTTTTTTTGTATTAACGCCAAATTCTATAAAAATTTCTTAATTTTCTCAAGCAGGTATTTTTTTTTTTGTTTGTTTTTTAATTTAGGAAAATGTAACGATTGGCTAGAGAGCCGATTGTTCTCGTCTGCTGAACGTTATTGATATTTGATGGCCTTGTTATAGCTCTCCAGGCTCCACCCATAGTTCAGAAATGACCTAGAACATTGAGGGCCACATTCTGTCTTCCTTTTCTTATCTAACCAAATTAAATCAAGACAATATCTAATTGAGAGGTAGAATGGGGTTTAATAATTCTGCCAAACTGCCGTACACTAGTCCTTGGAGGGTGTCAACTACCAGAGTATAGAACTCAAACAAGACAGATATAGGGCCTACATATAGGCCTACCGTTTGCAA
Source organism: Lingula anatina (assembly GCF_001039355.2). Next base: position 222,782 of record NW_019775503.1, read on the forward strand.
AAAACTTCCTTCCTTTTAAATAATGAACAATGCTTATAAAATCAAATTCATTTCAACCAATATATCATCAATTTATATTTGAACTTAAAATCAAAAGATCTAGACTCTTGGCCGAAATATCTTGAACTGTGATGCGCCTGATGAGCCCCGATTCTTCTCCGATATATAGTGTGTTAGTTGTGACAGATATGTTGATTGCGTTTTCACTGCGGGTCTTTTTTTTTTTCATCAACAGACTTGTTCTTTCGGATCGGAATACTATTTTCAAGCATTTCGCACGTTATGGAATATATCTTGGATTATTTACTACGTAACAAAATGCCATCTTCTCCCATTCAATCGCCACTGGCACCTCGCCTTACATTTTCAAAGATTCAGTGAAGATTTTTCGGGATTGGACAGCGCGGAATACATGTAGTTTTGCAAGTTAACACAATCGAAAAGGAGTGCAATTTAGTTTATTGGGTAAGTATAAAGACTATTGCTTCCCTTTTGATTAATGCTCTAAGACTTCTGGTTTGTGATAACAGATAAATCTTATCTGCATACGTGTCTTTCATTCTGTTTCTACAAAATCATAGATCTAATCAACACAAAACGGTGTTCATTCATCTAAGTTTTCCTGAAATTAAAGTCGTCTGGGAGACATTCATATGGGCTTGTTGTGTACATGTCGACTCTCCCGGATAATCTGGGAGTCTCCCGGATACAGAACGAATCTCCCCGTCACCCGTACATGTAACCAAATCTCCCGGATAAAAGCGACTTTTACAAATTTTCACCACTGTCAGCTAACGCCCTGTCGATTTATTTTCAGAGTAGTTGGGTGATCTTTTGAAAACTTCATAGTTTGAGAAAGCCCCCCCCCCCCCCCCCCCCACTGAGCATTTGATCACAACGGCACCAGCAGCCCCCCCCTCCTCTTATTCAGCAAAATTTTAGAATCTCCAGATTTTAGATTTTTAGAGGTGGGCATCTCTGTTATTTGACACCTGGCAGGATCAGGTATATATATATATATATATATATATATATATATATATATATGTGTGTGTGTGTGTGTGTGTGTGTGTGTGTGTGTGTGTGTGAGTGGAAAAGTAGGAAATCACATGCCTAGAAAACTTTGATTATGTCTGGTTTTCTTAGAATGTGTTTCCATAGTAACAAAGCTCCCATGGATACCCATCTGTTGCTGCATGATTGTCAAATATAGCCTTATGGGCTATTTTAAAATTTTTGAATGAAATTTTAGAAATTTTGTAAAATTGCTGTAATGTAAAACTTATAACACTGTTTTATATCTCAATAAGATTGTTCATAACTGCAAAAAAAAAAAAAAAAGCTTATTAAAAAAAAAGTACAAGTGAAAAGCTGAAAATATAGCCACAATGTCATGAGTGTAACACTGTGTAGCTGCAATTGATTCAAATTTTTTAAAGTCACATTATTTAAAAACTGCCCATGGTATTTGTTCAACTTATTGCTTATAGTTAAATAAGTTCTCCACCGGATCTAACCCTCCCCCCCCAATGAATTTACCTGGGGTAAGGAGCAATTTTCTCCTGCTCAATAACTGCTGCTTGACCCGTCCTATACTTGGATTCTATGTTTATTCCGTTTTTAGTTTAAACTGACTGGCCAGTAAAATAGCTCATCTACGGTCACACACATTGCCTAGTTTTCACACAAGAAAATAGGTTGTTGCAGCCCTGTGCCATGTATAATTATAGACCTTGCAAGCTGGCACTGGCTACGTGAAGAGGCTAAGAAAATAATAATGACACTAGGTATGTGCCAGATAGGTGACTTTTGATATAATTTTTTATTCAATATAACTGTTATATGATGATTCTAAAAAGAAATTTGACAGAGTCATTGTCTTGTTATTACAAATAGTAATGCAATAGTGAAAATGTCTAGTCTATTCAAAAATTTACTTGGACCTCAGTGAGTCCAGTAGATTTTAGGAAACTGGTGGTCCAATTGTCCAGAAAGCTGAAAAGTTTACGGCAAAGATTGCACTAATAAAGGAGGGCCTATTTTATTGACAGAAACTACAGTTTAATTCTCATGGACTGTCTCTTACCCTCTGCTTTTTTGCCTCCATTTTTTGAGACAACTAACAAAATCAAAGTAATTCCTCCTTCTATTTTTATTCTCATGAGTTCATCAATATTCTCTGGATTGAGTCTATTTCTTAGTGCAGTTGTAATTAATTTTTTTCCAATCCGCTGTGTGCACTGGATGTGCCAGTGCCAAAGAGGCTAACATTATGACATTTGGAAATTGATCCTTATGATCAGTAGCTATCAATTCCCAGAGTTTTGCAGTTGAATGCGTTTGGTAACACTTAGTGAGAAGATCATTTTTTACAATTCTCCATTCCTTCTTCACCTCTTGAGGATCAATAAGGGTCTTGGATACAGATTCCTTTGAATTCTTTGTGTGCATTTTCTCCCCAAAGTGAGATGTCAGCATTTCCATGGATTCATCCCCCCAACACTGCAGCTCATCCTGGCTGAGTAGAGAAATGGGCTTCATCCCCAAAACACAGAAAGAGGACATCAGCTCCTGGTCAGGGAATCTGGGAATAATACAATACAGAACTAAATTCTAAGATGCACACAAAGTAAAAACTTCTTTTTAATAAAAGAAAAATTAAATTATTGATTTAAAAATAATTATACATAAAAATATTTGGCTATAATTGAAAAAGTCATTAAATTTGTTATAAATCAAAGTGAGTACTTAAAAGGAATGAATAATTGAAGAAAACTCATTCAGTAATCTTTAATGGCACAACTTGTAATGTATTGGTGAAATCAATTAATATTAAGTGGGTTTAAAATCAAAATATTAATGAAGATTATCAAGCATAGCTTGGATGGAATCCCTTTTAGTAAGCTCAGTCTTGTACTTTGAGTGTGCAACCACATGGTTCACTTTGAAAGTAGCTCCAATAAGGTGCTCCTCTAATTGTTTGCTTAAGGTTGGTTGGTCTGGATGCACAGATCCATCTTTTATGACCTTCAAGTCCATTTTGCAGCTATCCACAACTGGCTGGAAGTCATGTTTAATTTGCATAAATTAATAACAGAAAACTATTTTTGTCAACCTAAAACTGAAAGCTGTACTTCTTGTTTGTTTCAGTATGTTACACCAAAAACTTAAAACTTTTGAAAAGTAAGTTAAATCATCAGCACTAAATTTAATAAGTGACATAGTTATCACTAAATAAACTTAAAGAGCCTGACTTTTACCTTTACAGTTCCTATGTCAATGTCTTTCATTTGGAAAAATAAACTCAGCTGATGATCAATTGTTTGTACCAAGTTTCAGAAACTACACAGACCTAAGCTCTCATTTTTTGGTGAGGGGTTACAATCAGCGACTCCTTTCATCTTTGGGAGTTTGGGGTCAATCGGTGCATTTTCTTGGGAGAAGCAGTCATTAGATACGGAAACTGAAAACTCTCTCTAATTCTGGAACCGTAAGTGCTAGAGACCTTTTGTTCTTTGCATTTTTTGTAGAACTTGTCAAGTGTAATACTGGAGGTGGTGTCCTTTTTTTGTTTTCAGCGTGGTTTTTCCATTGCGCTATATAAAAAAATACAATGTTGCAATATTCAGTGGTGAAAATAATATGTGATTTACTCCAAAATTAGCAGAGATACGCCCATAGTTACTATTGAACTAAGGAATTTATATACTGGTAATCTAACTGTGACCTTGAAATTAACCATTGACCTACTTTTCATTATGAACTACACTTTGCAAGTTTTCCGATCTTCATATCTCCAAAACTGGCAAAGATACACCCATAATTAATACCTTTTGCATTACACGTGATTTGCCTTATTTTTCGAGCATGGTACATTATTTGTGCCCAATATTCTGCGTGAAACGTGATTCAGGAACTTCTTTGTTCCGCGTTATTGGTATAAATTCATCAGTGTGATTCGTGAAAACGTTTAATTGTACCACCAGCGTTGGCGCTGGCAGTACACATGGTTTTAGTCCCGTCCCGATAGTTCCGCCGGCTCCGCTGCCATGTTACCATTACAGCTTCTCCTCCTAGACGGTAAGGGCCTCCGTGCCCATCTCTTGGATTTAGGTCACCTACAATCTCAACTCGTTCCACGTAAAATTTAGGTTTTGTCGGTATTAGGGTCTAGGTGTGGCACTCATTGCAATGCACCCTTGTCCAAAAATGGCAAAATTAAATGCTAATTATCTACCCTATGGAAGGAATTATGGGAAAAATTTCTACGGACGGCTGACAGAAAGTCATTTCAAATATGCCCTTGGATTTGACCTTTGACCTTTATTTCAACCAATAATATTGTTGGAAAGTGTTACTCTTTGGGTCATCTTTCATCTCTGTGAATTTGGGGTCAATCGGTGCATTTTCACGGGAGTAGCAGCCATAAGATACCAAAACTGAAAACTGTTCGGGAACCGTTAATGCTAGAGACCCATTCTTTTTTGCATTTTGTAGAGCATGTAAAGCTGATGGTGGTTTTTTGTATTCCATACGGTTTTTCGAGTTATGCTGTATCAAAAAGTACATTTTGGTGGTGAAAGCAAAATGTGCAATACGGTAATGGATAATAAATATTGAACTCCGTGAAAATAAAACATAAGGCTTGGTGAGGCAGACAACTTCTGGTCAAAAATGACATTATTTCATGCAATTTGAACATCTGGTACTTCTGAGCACCTCCCATTTGAAGAATTTCAACCAAAATGACCTTTTCTTTATTTTAATTAATTTTTTCTGTAGAAAATTTATGGCACATTATTGTAACTCCAAAATTGTAACATTTAGTCCCTTATATCTCCAAAACTGGCAGAGATAGGTCCATACACACTATTAAAGTTGAATAGGAAGTCACATACTGGCAATTTAACTGTGACCTTGAAATTGACCTTTGACCTACTTTTCACCGTGAACTGAACTTTGCAACATTTAAGTCCCTTATATCTCCAAAACTGGCAAAGAAATGCCCAAAGTTACTACTGAACTTGAATAGGAAGTCATTAGAGGCAATTTATTGTGACCTTAAAATTGATCTTTGACCTACTTTTCACCATGAACTGAACTTTGCAAATTTTGGTTCCCTTTTATCTCCAAAACTCGCAGAGATAGGTCCATAGTTACTATTGAACTTGAATAGGAAGTCATATACTGGCAATTTAAGTGTGACCTTGAAATTGACCTTTGACCTACTTTTCATCATGAATTGAACTTTGCAAATTTTCATTCCCAGAGATAGGTCCATAGTTACTATTGAACTTGAATAGAAAGTCATATACTGGCAATCTAACTGTGACCTTGAATTTGACCTTTGACCTACTTTTCATCATGAATTGAACTTTGCAAATTTTGGTTCCCTTTTATCTCCAAAACTGTCAGATAGGTCCATAGTTACTATTGAACTTGAATAGGAAGTCATATACTGGCAATTTACTGTGACCTTAAAATTGACCTTTGACCTATTTTTTTACCATGAACTGAACTTTGCAAATTTTCATTCCCTTTTATCTCTAAAACTGGTAGAGATAGGTCCATAGTTACTATTGAACTTGAATAGGAAGTAATACACTGGCAAGCTAACTGTGACCTTGAAATTGACCTTTGACCTACTTTTTAAGATGAACTGCTTTTTGCATGTTTTCTGGTCTTTAAATCTGCAAAATTGGCAAAGGTTACATTGGCCCATGGTTACTATTGAACTTGAATAGAAATTCATATGCTATGATATTAAAATTGACCTTTGACCTTCTTTTTCACCATGAACTGAGCTTTGTATATTTTTATGCCCCTCATATCTTCAAAACTAGCAGAGATGTACCCAGTGTTGCCCCTAGGTTTTCTCTTTTGTCAGCATATATGCACCACTGACAACACATTTCAAGGAAAACCAATAGGCCTTTTGTCTAGAGAATTACAGGAGCGAAAATAGGTCTGCTTGATTGTACCATTTTTAGTTATATTTTTTTGCATATCTTGAGAACTCTTGTTGATTGCATTTTATAGAGCTTGTCAAGCACAAGACTGGTGGTGGTGTCCCTTTTTTTTTGGGGGGGGGGGAAGGGTTCCATACAAATGCGCTTACTCCAGCTGGCACAATATTCGGAGGTGGTATCACCTCTCTGATCCTCTAGTTAGCATTAGAGGAATTTGTTCTAGAAAGTTTCGAACTTTGTATCATGATTGTAGGGCGATCATTCACTGGAGATAAATTCAACAAACTCTTCAAACAAGGCAGGTAGAAAAGTGGCAATGAGAGTAATTCGCTAGGTTCTGGTTCTATTTGTATCACCTTAGTCTCTGTCACGGGAATCCTGACCAGTGAGAATGGCTGAATAACTCGAGATCTAAGCAGTCGATTCCTGTCATTCAACACACAAAATAAATTATTCTGGGAATGTTATGAATTCTTTGCATTCCTGCAAGTAAGGCAGTTTTCTATCTTGATGAATGGTGATAGCTTTCAATTCCTCGTGATTGGTGATTGACCTGAATATATCTTCATGATTGGTGATTGACCTGTTTTAATTCTTCGTGATTGGTGATTAAGGGGGGGGGTGATTATACTGCAAATCTAACTGTGACCCTGAAATTGACCTTTGACCTAATTTTCACCATGAACTGAGCTTTGCAAATTTTCTATCCCTTATATCTAAAAAACTGGCAATATTTTCACTTTTTTTCAAACTTATTGTTCTTTTTCCAGATGAGCCTTTCCATTAGACACAAACAACTTTTAAATCCAACTTTATCAAAATTATTAATGTTTAGCTATTTTAGTCTGATAAATTTATCACTTTTTAAAATTTAATTTCCATTTTTTTTAAATACATTGTAAATTTCTCTTCCAGGTGACCTTTTCCATACAGTGTGGTGGCTTTTTTGGTGAACTGATTCTTCCTGTCTGGTCATGGCCAATTCCTATAGAAAAAACAGGCAGCAAAAGACAACAGCAAGAGCAATAGTCTGTTCATCCACATGTACAATAGATGGTATATGACAAGCTTTTAGACATTGTCAAATGGTGTGCTAAACTCCGATTCCAGAAATTGATTGTAAGGAAGAATCTGCATCTGGTATTGGTAGTAAGGAGAAGTCTTGAATGGGTATATATTGTTTTCCAGAGGACAGTTATGGGTAATTTGTCACCTCTTACACAAACAAACTCAAATCATAACATTTGATGTTTAATATGAGGCTAATTAGATGTTGTGAAATTGAAAAAAAAAAATGAATTCGATAATTCTCACTCTTCTCATACAAATTGTCGATAAGCTACACTTCTATTACACACAGTCAGCTGATAAGCTTATAACAGATTTTCATTGATGTTAAGCATGATTTGTACAAATTTCACAAATGTTGGACAAGATTTGTCAAAATCATTAAAGTCATAATAACTCTTCATTTTGGCCAAAAATTGGATTTTCCTGGAGTAAACGGCAATTTTCCCGTACTTACCAATGGTCAGCGACCCCATTCCTGCATTCAAAGTTAATCCAGGCTTTTTTTCCTAAACGTACGGTTTTTTGTTAAAGTCTCTTAAGAGATTTTAACTGACAGAGCTCCCTTTGACATCGCATAGTCACTGTTGACCTACTTAAAACTGCGGGAAAAGCAGACAACAACAACACTACGGTAAAGCGCCATGAATTTCGAACGGCTCTTGAATTTCGAACGATCTTAAAATCGGCCGTCTGGAGTTTTTTCTGGACCGTGAATTTCGGCCAGTAAGCAATTTTGCGCGATCTTGATTTCGTGAATTTCGTACACCTTAAAATCGGCCACCGGGCTATTCTCGCGCTTACAAAGATCTAACAGTCGGCAATGTTGCCCTAGCGTACCTTTACCTGAGTACTACGTGTGCGGCCCAAGGTGCAAGATAACGATCAGTACAGTTAGTTTAGGACGCTAAACAACATCGTCATATCTATTCATTCAGATAACAGGAGAATCTATTAAGAGTTGTACTGTCGGGCTGTTGTTTCTTTACCGCAGTATTTGGTGTGAGATAGCAATCGGTAGTTTTGCTGAGGCGCACAATAGCATTGTTAACAGTAGAGACTTCAGTAACAGCACAAAAGAGCAAAATTAAGAGCTGCAATAAAGATAACCATTATTGCTTTCTTGTCTCGCTCAGATCGTTCACGATCTCCCGCTGACGATCTTCCGGTAATGAAGTCCCTTGAAATGTACAAATGAAATGAAAAATATTTTTAAAAATTATAAATTCCAATTGGGAGGGATGGAGGGTTAAAAACAATCGAGAACGATCTCCGGCTGACGCTCTTCCGCAAACGAAAGCCACTGAACGAGTATGAGCTTTCTCGTTTCACTCGGATTGCGACGCTGACGATACGAAAATTGCGTTTTCGTCTCGCCCTTTGGCTTACAAGGTCTCTTTAACAAATATGAAAATTGCCTCCTGGTTTCTCTCGGATTGCGAACGATCTCTCGCTGAAAATTTGAAATTTTCCTTTTTGACAATCAGCTTTGTCAGTTGCCGTGCGTATGGAGGTCCGGAAGGTGTCCCCTTTCACAAATTGGCCTGTAGTTTGCTTAGTGTTTTGTACCGCATGAAGGTCACTCTTGTCACTGCTGCATACGGCGTGGAATGTGTATCTTAAAGTTCATAGAAACATATTATTGTGTTTTGTAAGCTTTAGGAAGTAGTTTCGTCGTGACTGAATATCAGCGTACACTACAAAGTAGTACCATTCATCTGTGACGCATCATAAAAGCTAGGTACGTCAAATTACTCTAAGAAAATTTCTTACAACGTCCACGGCTGTCCCGACAAGCCAAGATGTCATTAAAAAAAAGTTGCAAGCCGACTAGCCGTCTTTGAAAATATAGGCTGTCCGGTGATGTCAGCGGCCATCCAAATGACGGCTGGACGGTTCGCTGGGAAAAGCCTTGCTCATAAGGGTATATTTATTTAACTAGGGGCTTACTGACATCACCCAGCTTACATGCGGGTGCATGCCTCCCAAAATTATATTAAAGGATAAAATTGTAATATATCTAAGTTTAATTGTTTGTAAATTTTGTAAAAATTGCCCATGCCACCCCGTTAGTTTGGAGGGTTAAGCTGGATCAAGTCCGTGTCAAAATTCTTTGAAACTTTGCAGGAAAAATCAATCTTCCTTTGTTTCTCTGGCTCCTTGTTTAGCCCGATGATCAGATTTATCTAGTGCCCCCAGGTCTGCTGGAGCAGCTCTTTGAAATAACACACAGGTAGATTTTTATCTGAGATAAATATCGCGTTCGATACACTCAAGACAAAAGCTACCTGTGAGCTGAAGGGCACTTTACCCTCTAATTAAGAGGTAAAGCAAGTTCCAGCTAGATGGACGATTAAGATCGGACTTCAGATGGTAACTAGTATTGTTTACCTCAGTTCTGTGAAAGCAAACGAGAAGGGTGTCAGAACAATGGTGCATATATAAATTATACAGAGAATTTGTACATTCAGGTGACATTAACTTATAATCGAAGGGGATTTTCGATAATATTCCTTGAAAAGTACACTAGATTTATAGAGAATAATATCATGGTTGGCCAAAAAATTATATACGCACAGTGTATCCGTGCGTATGCCTGGTTACGCCCCTGTCGCAAACCAGCAAACCATATCCTGCTGACTACATGAAAATTGCCTTCTAGCATGGACAAAAAGTCCAAGCTTCTATGCTTGCTCGGATCGCTGACGATCTCTTGCTGACGAATATAGTAACGAAGTCCCTTGAACTAGTGTGGAAATTGGCTTATTGTCGCGCTCAGATCGCTCACTATCTCCCATTGACGATCTTCCAGTCCCTTGAACGAATATAAAAACTGCCTTTTCGGTTTACTCTAGATTACCTATCTCTCGCGTTTGTTTGAAGATGGTTTCAATGACAAAACGTACACGCTTTTCAAATGCGTACATTGACGCAACTATGCGCCAGGAAATCAGTTGCTGCTGCTGGTTAAGATTGGGTTGCCTGAGCGAAAAAAAAAATAAATAAAAATAAAACAGCCCTGCACCCCCCCCCCCAAACCTAGTATATTTGATCGCAGACAACAATCAGCGGTCATCTTGGTCGCAGCGCACGACGGAGAGAGACCGTAATACACAGTTCGGCTGCCGTGGCGAAGGCTACCTGTGCGCCGCACATACCGATCTGCGGTCGTAGTGGCCTCCCCGCACGGAGGAGAGGCCGTAGTGCCGAGGCCGGCTTCTGCAGGGAAGGCTACGTATGCGTCGGAGACACCGACCCGCGAACGGCGAGATGAGGACGCATTCGCGCGTAAAGCTCCGCCCGACTTTAACGGTAAAGGCAACGAACCTGGTCGCGGAAGACACTTATCGCAGATGAAGGCTACCTGCACGTGCGCCATAGACACTGATCGGCTGTCGTCTCGGTTTCAGTGCACGGAAAGGAGCAACGGTAACACTAAGCTTCCATAGTAAAGGTTATCTGGCCGTGGCAGACGCTAATCGTCGGCCGTCTCTCCCTCCGTCCACTCCCGTTCTGAGCGCCAGGATCGTTTTTGAAAAACGACACTAGTTTCTGGCTGCCAGAATCGCTTTTGAAAAACGACACTACTGATAACGATGCTGTTTTGCGGCCCTAGACAACAGTACCGCTCTATCTATGGGCCATACACAGTGATCGGGTGAAAGTACGTGTATACCTTTGGTCGCAATTACCGACACTCACACATCATACATTATGGTAACTCTAAATAGATCGTCGGGAGAAGATAACAGAAGGCCTAGCGACGAACAGACAACTTCCGGTCAAAATTGACAGAATTCCATGAAATTCGAACTTTCGGAAGTTCTGAGCACCTCCATTTCATGAATTTCGGCCAGAACGATCTTTTCCCAAATTTAATTATTTTCTACTGTTCGAAATTCATGGCACATTACCGTATATAAGATTCATGAGACATATTTGTCTTTTTGTTAAAAATACATTAATATCCACAATGTGTGCCATTCTGGGCTTTTCGTTATCCGACGCACTGTACAAAAACTCGCAACTTACGTCTGCGTCTGCATTAATGCGTTTGGCGCCATATGTTATTTTGGTCTCGAATGAACGCGAGAATCTGCGTGACACCATAACGTCATTAGCAACGAATGCCTTGATGACCAGGAAGAAAAGCATCGAAAGCCCTATTGACAACCACAGATTTTAGTTTTACTACAATAACGGCCGTTTTAGTGGTAAAATACAATAGAATATATTTCCATGCGTTGTTTACAATGTATTTCATGCGGAATTTTGAATCTCAAAGGAAGAGTTATTATTGCTTTAACGTTTAACTATTTTATGCCATGAAATTTGCCAGTCTTTTCAATGAAATTTTCAGTTTTCTCCAAATTATATGCTCTGAAAATATTTTTCCATGAGACACAGTCAGCTGATAGCTTATCACAGATTTTTATTGCAGTTATGCATCATCTATCCCAATTTCACAAATATTGGACAAGTCTTTTCAATGTAATTTTCAGTTTTGTCAAATTTATATGTTCTGAAAAAGTCTTTTTCATTGGACATTGTCAACAGTTGTGGTTTTCACAGATTTTTATTGTTGTTGAGTATGATTTGTACAAATTTCACAAATATTGGACGAGATTTGTCAAAATTATTAACGTTTAACTATTTGAATCATGGAATTTGGAAGTCTTTTTAATGTAATTTTTAGTTTTCTCTAATTTATATGTACTGAAAATATCCTTTTTATAAGACACAGTCAACTGTTGAGGTTAACTTTATCAAAATGATTAATGTTTAACTATTTTAGTCTGTGAAATTTGTCAATTTTTAAAATTTAATTTTCACTTTTTTCAAATTTATTGTTCTTTTTCCAGATGACCTTTTCCATACAGTGTGGTGGCTTTTTTGGTGAACTGATTCTTCCTGTCTGGTCATAGCTAATTCCTATAGAAAAAACAGGCATCAAAAGACAACAGCAAGAGCAATGGTCTGTCTCATCCACGTGTACAATAGATGGTATGTGGCAAGCTTTTAGACATTGTCAAATGGTGTGCTAATCTCCGATTCCAGAAACCGATTGTAAGGAGGAATCTGCATCTGGTATTGGTAGTAAGGAGAAATCTTGAATGGGTATATATTGTTTTCCAGAGGACAATTATGGGTAATTTGTCACCTCTTACACAAACAAACTCGAATCATAACATTTGATGTTTAATATGAGGCTAATTAGATGTTGTGAAATTGAAAAAAAGTTTTCGATAATTCTCAGTCTTCTCATACAAATTGTCAATAAGCTACACTTCTATTACACACAGTCAGCTGATAAGCTTATAACAGATTTTCATTGATGTTAAGCATGATTTGTACAAATTTCACAAATGTTGGACAAGATTTGTCAAAATCATTAACGTTTAACTATTTTATGCCATGAAATTTGCCAGTCTTTTCAATGTAATTTTCAGTTTTCTCCAAATTATATGCTCTGAAAATATCTTTTCCATGAGACACAGTCAGCTGCTAAGCTTATCACAGATTTTTATTGCAGTTATGCATCATCTATCCCAATTTCACAAATATTGGACTAGATTTGTCAAAATTATTAATATTTAACTATTTTATTCCATGGAATTTGCCAGTGTTTTCAATGTAATTTTCGGTTTTCTCCAATTCATATGCTCTGAAAAATCTTTTTCATGAGACATAGTCATGTGATGAGCTTATCACAGATTTTTATTGCTGTTATGCATCATCTGTCCAAATTACACAAATATTGGACAAGATTTGTGAAAATTATTAACGTTTAACTATTTTAAGGCACCGCATTCGACAGTCTTTTCAATGTCATTTTCAGTTTTCTTTGGACATTGTCAACTGTTGTGGTTTTCACAGATTTTTATTGTTGTTGAGTATGATTTGTACAAATTTCACAAATATTGGACGAGATTTGTCAAAATTATTAACGTTTAACTATTTGAATCATGCAATTTGGAAGTCTTTTTAATGTAATTTTTAGTTTTCTCTAATTTATATGTACTGAAAATATCCTTTTTATAAGACACAGTCAACTGTTGAGGTTAACTTTATCAAAATAATAAATGTTTAACTATTTTAGTCTGTGGAATTTGTCAATTTTTAAAATTTAATTTTCACTTTTTTCAAATTTATTGTTCTTTTTCCAGATGACCTTTTTCATACAGTGTGGTGGCTTTTTTGGTGAACTGATTCTTCCTGTCTGGTCATAGCTAATTCCTATAGAAAAAACAGGCATCAAAAGACAACAGCAAGAGCAATGGTCTGTCTCATCCATGTGTACAATAGATGGTATGTGGCAAGCTTTAAGACATTGTCAAATGGTGTGTTAACTCCGATTCCAGAAACCGATTGTAAGGAGGAATCTGCATCTGGTATTGGTAGTAAGGAGAAATCTTGAATGGGTATATATTGTTTTCCAGAGGACAGTTATGGGTAATTTGTCACCTCTTACACAAACAAACTCAAATCATAACATTTGATGTTTAATATGAGGCTAATTAGATGTTGTGAAATTGAAAAAAAAAATGTTTTCGATAATTCTCAGTCTTCTCCTACAAATTGTCAGTAAGCTACACTTCTATTACACACAGTCAGCTGATAAGCTTATAACAGATTTTCATTGATGTTAAGCATGATTTGTACAAATTTCAGAAATATTTGACAAGATTTTTCAAATTTATTAACGTTTAACTATTTTATACCATGAAATTTGCCAGTCTTTTCAATTATTTTCAGTTTTCTCCAAATTATATGCTCTGGAAATATCTTTTCCATGAGACACAGTCAGCTGATAAGCTTATCACAGATTTTTATTACTGTTATGCATCATCTATCCCAATTTCACAAATATTGGACAAAATTTGTGAAAATTATTAATGTTTAACTATTTTAATCCATGGAATTTGGCAGTCTTTTCAATGTCATTTTCAGTTTTGTCAAATTTATATGTTCTGTAAGTATTTTTCATTGGACATTGTCAACTGTTGTGCTTTTCACAGATTTTTTTTTGTTGTTAAGTATGATTTGTACAAATTTCACAAATATTGGACAAGATTTGTCAAAATTATTAATATTTAACTATTTTATGCCATGGAATTTGTCAGTCTTTGCAATGTAAGTTTCAGCTTTCTCCAATTCACATGCTCTGAAAAAATCTTTTTCATGAGACTCAGTCAACTGATGAGCTTATAACAGATTTTTATTGCTGTTATGCATCATTTCTCAAAATTTCACAAATATTGGACAAGATTTTTCAAAATTATTAATATTTAACTATTTTAAGCCATGGAATTTGGCAGTCTTTTCAAAGTCATTTTCAGTTTTCTCCAATGCATATGCTCTGAAAAATCTTTTTCATGAAACATAGTCATGTGATGAGCTTATCACAGATTTTTAATGCTGTTTTGCATCATCTGTCCAAATTTCACAAATATTGGACAAGATTTGTGAAAATTATTAATGTTTAACTATTTTAAGGCACCGCATTTGGCAGTCTTTTCAATGTCATTTTCAGTTTTCTCAAATTCATATGCTCTGAAAAAATCTTTTTAATTGGACATTGTCAACTATTGTACTTTTCACAGATTTTTATTGATGTTAAGCTTGATCTGTACAAATTTCACAAATATTTGACAAGATTTTTCAAATTTCTTAATATTTAACTCTTTTATGCCATGGAATTTGCCGGTCTTTTCAATGTAATTTTGAGTTTTCTCCAAATTCATATGCTCTGAAAAAATCTTTTCCATGAAACACAGTCAACTGATGAGCTTATCACAGATTTTTATTGCTGTTATGCATCATCTGTCCAAATTACACAAATATTGGACAAGATTTGTGAAAATTATTAACGTTTAACTATTTCATGGCACCTCATTTGGCAGTCTTTTCAATGTCATTTTCAGTTTTGTCAAATTTATTTGTTCTGAAAAAATCTTTTTCATTGGACATTGTCATCTGTTGTGCTTTTCACAGATTTTTATTGTTGTTAAGTATGATTTGTACAAATTTCACAAATATTGGACGAGATTTGTTAAAATTATTAATATTTAACTATTTTAAGCCATGGAATTTGGCAGTCTTTTCAAAGTCATTTTCAGTTTTCTCCAATGCATATGCTCTGAAAAATCTTTTTCATGAAACATAGTCATGTGATGAGCTTATCACAGATTTTTAATGCTGTTTTGCATCATCTGTCCAAATTTCACAAATATTGGACAAGATTTGTGAAAATTATTAATGTTTAACTATTTTAAGGCACCGCATTTGGCAGTCTTTTCAATGTCATTTTCAGTTTTCTCAAATTCATATGCTCTGAAAAAATCTTTTTAATTGGACATTGTCAACTATTGTACTTTTCACAGATTTTTATTGATGTTAAAGGGATAATAACTCTTCGTATGAAATCTGTATTTCACAATAAAAACATTGTGAATGACTTATAAAAATATAATATATTCTGTTTTCCCACAAAAACGGCTGTTATAGCTATTATTCTGATATCTTTAGACCACGTGACCTCCATTGATGGCTATACTCTGTTAAAATCTCTTAAGAGATTTTAACAAAAAACCAAACTTTTCAGAAAAAAAACAGGGACTAACTTTGAATGTAAAAATGGATTCATTAACCATTGGTAAGTATGGGAAAATTGTTGTTTACTCCAAGAAAATTCATTTTTTGACCGAAACGAAGAGTTATTATCACTTTAAGCTTGATCTGTACAAATTTCACAAATATTTGACAAGATTTTTCAAATTTCTTAATATTTAACTCTTTTATGCCATGGAATTTGCCAGTCTTTTCAATGTAATTTTCAGTTTTCTCCAAATTTATATGCTCTGAAAAAATCTTTTCCATGAGAAACAGTCAACTGATGAGCTTATCACAGATTTTTATTGCTGTTATGCATCATCTTTCCAAATTACACAAATATTGGACAAGATTTGTGAAAATTATTAATGTTTAACTATTTTAATCCATGGAATTTGGCAGTCTTTTCAATGTCATTTTCGGTTTTGTCAAATTTATATGTTCTGAAAAAGTCTTTTTCATTGGACATTGTCAACTGTTGTGCTTTTCACAGATTTTTTTTTGTTGTTAAGTATGATTTGTACAAATTTCACCAATATTGGACGAGATTTGTCAAAGTTATTAACGTTTAACTATTTTATGCCATGGAATTTGACAGTCTTTTCAATGTAATTTTCAGTTTTCTCCAATTCATGTGCTCTGAATAAATCTTTTCAATGAGACACAGTCAAGTGATGAGCTGATCACAGATTTCTATTGCTGTTATGCATCATCTGTCCAAATTACACAAATATTGGACAAGATTTGTGAAAATTATTAACGTTTAACTATTTCATAGCACCTCATTTGGCAGTCTTTTCAATGTCATTTTCAGTTTTGTCAA
>NW_019775503.1:251390-264227 GCF_001039355.2 Lingula anatina
AAAAACAGGCAGCAAAAGATAACAGCAAAAGCAATGGTCTGTCTCATCCACTTGTACAATACATGGTATGTGGCAAGCTTTTAGACATTGTCAAATGGTGTGCTAAACTCTGATTCCAGAAACCGATTGTAAGGAGGAATCTGCATCTGGTATTGGTAGTAAGGAGAAGTCTTGAATGGTTATATATTGTTTTCCAGAGGACAATTATGGGTAATTTGTCACCTTTTACACAAACAAACTCAAATCATAATATTTGATGTTTAAGATGAGGCTAATTAGATGTTGTGAAATTGAAAAAAAAAATGTTTTCAATAACTCTCAGTCTTCTCATACAAATTGTCAATAGGCTACACTTCTATTACACACAGTTAGCTGATAAGCTTATAACAGATTTTCATTGATGTTAAGCATGACTTGTACAAATTTCACAAATGTTGGACAAGATTTGTCAAAATCATTAACGTTTAACTATTTTATGCCATGAAATTTGCCAGTCTTTTCAATGTAATTTTCAGTTTTCTCCAAATTATATGCTCTGAAAATATCTTTTCCATGAGACACAGTCAGCTGATAAGCTTATCACAGATTTTTATTGCAGTTATGCATCATCTATCCAAATTTCACAAATATTGGACTAGATTTGTCAAAATTATTAATGTTTAACTATTTTATGCCATTGAATTTGCCGGGCTTTTCAAGGTACTTTTCAGTTTTCTTCAAATAATATGCTATGAATAAATCTTTTCCATGAGACACAGTCAAATGATGAGCTTATCACAGATTTTTATTGCTGTTATGCATCATCTATCCAAATTTCACAAATATTGGACTAGATTTGCAAAAATTATTAACTTTTAACTATTTTAAGCCATGGAATTTGGCAGTCTTTTCAATGTAATTTTTAGTTTTCTCTAATTTATATATACTGAAAATATCCTTTTTATAAGACACAGTCAACTGTTGAGGTTAACTTCATCAAAATAATTAATGTTTAACTATTTTAGTCTGTGAAATTTGTCAATTTTTAAAATTTAATTTTCACTTTTTTCAAATTTATTGTTCTTTTTCCAGATGACCTTTTTCATACAGTGTGGTGGCTTTTTTGGTGAACTGATTCTTCCTGTCTAGTCATGGCTAATTCCTATAGAAAAAACAGGCAGCAAAAGACAACAGCAAAAGCAATGGTCTGTCTCATCCACTTGTACAATACATGGTATGTGGCAAGCTTTTAGACATTGTCAAATGGTGTGCTAAACTCCGATTCCAGAAACCGATTGTAAGGAGGAATCTGCATCTGGTATTGGTAGTAAGGAGAAATCTTGAATGGGTATATATTGTTTTCCAGAGGACAATTATGGGTAATTTGTCACCTCTTACACAAACAAAATCAAATCATTACATTTGATGTTAAATAAGAGGCTAATTAGATGTTGTGAAATTGAAAAAAAAATGTTTTCGATAAATTCTCAGTCTTCTCATACAAATCGTCAATAGGCTATGCTTCTATTACACACAGTCAGCTGATAAGCCATAACAGATTTTTATTGATGTTAAGCAAGATTTGTGCAAATTTCACAAATATTGGACCAGATTTGTCAAAATTATTAATGTTTAACTATAAATCTTTTCCATGAGACACAGTCAAATGATGAGCCTATCACAGATTTTTATTGCTGTTATGCATCATCTTGACAAATTTCACAAATATTGGACTAGATTTGTAAAAATTATTAACTTTTAACTATTTTAAGCCATGGAATTTGGCAGTCTTTTCAATGTAATTTTCAGTTTTCTCCAATTCATATGCTCTGAAAAACTTTTTCAGGAGACACATTCAACTGATGAGCTTATTACAGATTTTTATTGCTGTTATGCATCATCTGTCCAAATTACAGAAATATTGGACAAGATTTGTGAAAATTATTAACGTTTAACCATTTTATGGCACTGCATTTGGCAGTTTTTTCAATGTCATTTTCAGTTTTCTCAAATTTATATGTTCTGAAAAAATCTTTTTCATTGGACATTGTCAACTGTTGTGCTTTTCACAGATTTTTATTCATGTTAAGCATGGTTTGTACAAGTTTCACAAATATTGGTCAGGATTTGTCAAAATTATTTATATTTAACTATTTTATGCCTTGGAATTTGACGGTCTTTTCAATGTAATTTTCAGTTTTCTCTAATTTATATGTACCAAAAATATCCTTTTTATAAGACACAGTCAACTGTTTAGGTTAACTTTATCAAAATTATTGTTTAACTATTTTAGTCCAGGAAATTTGTCAATTTGTAAAATTTAATTTTCACTTTTTACAAATATATTGTTCTTTTTCCAGGTGACCTTTTCCATACAGCGTGGTGGATTTTTTTGGTAAACTGATTCTTCCTGTCTGGTCATGGCTAATTCCTTTAGAAAAAAACAGGCAGCAAAAGACAACAGCAAGAGCAATGCAATGTCTCATGATGGTATGTTGGAAGCTTTAGGACATTGTCAAATGGTGTGCTAAACCCGATTCCAGAAACCGATTGTAAGGAGGAATCTGCATCTGGTATTGGTAGTAAGAAGTCTTGAATGGGTATATATATATTTTTTTCCAGATCACAATTTTAGATAATTCCCCACCTCTACACAAAAAAAAAACAAATCATCATATTTGATGTTTCATTGGTTAGTGAATTATATATTTTATTATTAAAATTTGTTTTCAGTAATTCTCATTTTCATCATATCAATTGGCAATAAACTACACTTCAATTACACACAGTCTACTGACAAGCTTATCACAGATATCTGCAGTTGGTAAGCTGCATTTTTTTCAAAATTAAAAAGAAATAAAATATAATATAATTGACAAAATTATTAATATTTAACTATATTCATGATGGTAATTTGGTACATTTTTAGTCTTATTCCCACCATGTCTCCTTTACTGCTTCTCCTCTTAAACTATAAGAACCTGTGTATTCATCTCATGTGTGTAGGTCAGATATAATCTTAACTTGATCCATGTGAATTTCGGGCTTTGTCGGTGCTCGGGTGTAGGTGCTGTGTTCATCACATTTCACCCTTGTCCAAAATTTGGAAAATGAAATGCTAAATATCTCCCAAACTGAAGGAATTGCGGGAAAAGTTTCTATGAATGGCTGAGAGTGATATGTGGAAATTAAATTATGCCCATTTAAGGTCAAATGGGCCAAAATTTTCTTAAAATGTGATTTTTTTGAAAAAAAAAATATTTGTGCTGATTTTCTGAAACTACACAGACCCATCCTATAATATTATGGGCAGGTATTACCCTTAGGGTTATCTTTCACCTTCATTAGTTTGGGTCAGTTGGTGCATTTTTATGGGAGAAGCAGTCATTAGATTCCAAAATTGAATACTCTGAATTCTGGAACCATAATTGCTGGAGACCTCTTGTTTAGAGCATTTTATAAAGCTTGTCAAGCACAACACCAAAGATGGTGTCTGTTTTTTTGTTTTCCATATGGTATACAAGTTGCGCCATATCAGAAAGTACAACCTCGCAATATTCATTGGTGAAAATAAAATGTGAAATAACTCCAAAATTAACAGAGATATGCCCATAGTTACTTTAGGACTTTAAGAGGAAGTCATATACTGGCAATCTAACTGTCACCTTGAAATTGACCTTTGACCTACTTTTAACCATGAACTGAACTTTGCAACATTTTTGTCCCTTATTTCACCAAAACTGCCAGAGATACGCCAAAAGTTACTATTGAACTTGAACAGGAAGTCATATACTGGCAATATGTGACCTTGAAATTGAATTTTGACCCACTTTTCACCATGAACTGAACTTTGCAAGTTTTCCAAAACTATATCTTCAAAATTGGCAGAGATATGCCCATAGTTCCTATTTAACTTGAATAGGAAGTCATACATTGGCAATCTAACTGTGACCTTGAACTTGACCCTTGACCTACTTTTCACAATGAACTGAACTTTGCAACTTTTCCATCCCTTATATCTCCAAAACTGGCAGAGATACGCCCATATTTAATATTGATCTTGAAGAGGAAGTCATATACTTGTAATCTGTGATCTTGAAATTGACCTTTGACCTACTTTTTACCATGAACTGAACTGACATTTCCAAGCTCTGATATATACAATTGAACTTGAATGGGAAGTCCTATATTCTCATTCTTACTGCAACCTTGGATTTAAACTTTCCAAATTTCCAATCTCTGATATATACAATTGAACTTGGATGGGAAGTCCTATATTCTCATTCTTACTGCAACCTTGGATTTAAACTTTAACTTCTCCCCACAATTTTGTTATAAATTGAAATATTCTTAAAAAAATTGAGAACTCTTATTTACTGCATTTTGTTTGTCAAGCACAACACTGGAGGTGGACTCCCTTTTTGTTTCTATAAGAATGTGCTTACTTCAGCTGGTGGTACAATACCAGGAGGCGGTATCCTCTCTCTGACCCTCTAGTTTTCACCTTTCTCAAATGAATTGTGGAAAAAACTTCAATTACACATAGCAGATTAACTGGTTTTATCTTTTTTTTTATTGTTAAACATAAGTGATAAACATTTCACAAACTGTGGACTAGATTTGTCAAAATCATTAACTTTTAACTATTTTTATCCATGGAATTTGCCAGTCTTTGAAAAGTTGTTATAAGTTTTCTCAAATATGTTGTCCTAAATATTACTTTCATTACATACAGGTAACTGATCTGCTTATTTTAGATTATTTCAGTTGCTAATTAAGCCACAGTTGTTCAAGTTTTACAAACATGAGAGTACATCTCGCAGAGTTATTAACGTTTAACTATTTTAATCTGTTGAATTTAGCAGTTTTTTAATATAATTTGCACTCTTTTTAAATATATGTTGTAAAAAAAATGCAGTTACACAGTCATCAGTAATCACACAGTGTATCTGAATCACATTTCTATTGCTGTTAAGCAGCATTTGTACAAGTATCACAAATAATGGACTAGATTTGTCAAAATTATTAATGCTTAACTATTGTAAGCCATGTAATTTGCCAGTTTTTTTAATGTAATCAGTTTTCTTAATGTTGTCCAAAAAAAAAAAAAAAAAAAATCACAATCAACTGATAAGCTTGTCTCAGATTTATAAAGTTGTTAAGCTTCAGTTGTGCAATTGTCACAATCATTGGACTTGATATGTCATTATTATTTTAATTTCAAACATTTAACTGTTTTTATCCATGGAATTTGCCAGTCTTTTAAGTGTAGTTTTCACTTTTCTCAAAAATTCACTTCAATTACACACAGTCAACAGATAAGGTTACCTCAATCATAATCAAGTTGCTCTTTCTAGACTGAAACACAGATGAAGGTCTAACGTTTAAAAATCAACCTTATTAGATTTTTGCTCACATACTCCTGGACATACACTGTAGATTCATGTGTGGACATACAAAGACGTAGATGTCATATACAGCTACATATAGTATGTTGATATCATAATGTGATAGGTACTTATTGCAACAGAGACGATCATATTTTCCTCCAGGTGGCGTTAAAGTACTGCCCAGTTTGTCAAACATGGAGAAAACTGTTCAAATAAAAGCAGTGGACCAATGTAGAATCGCCATTGACCTACATAATAATAATTCATTTTGGGTGTTTTCTTCTGGTTTCTTTTTGAAATATTTTTAACACAAATGCACTATATATGTGCATTTTGATTGTAGTAAATTTTTAATCAAGTTTTGTTTGTCAAATAGGGGTGAGGGTTGGACAGAAAAGCTTTAGCCCCTCCCCCATAAAGCAAATTGAACCTACTCACTGGGAAGAGTTGTTACACCTTTCGTGATCAGGGAGTGGATGCGAGGCGGTCTGGAAACTAAGTATACGAATATTTATGTTTTAACCTATTCAGAATAACGTTTCAATGTATCAGTGTTAGGGATTTAATGTTCACTTATTTATAATTGATTTTATAAAAAGTACTGTGACGCGTGCATGCATAAAAATGGTTTGGTCATTGGCCGGTGTTTCCTCCACAACATTTTGCTTCCTCCATAACTTCACCTTATCACGTCCTATGGAAACGAAAACTATTTCGAACTTCGTTGGTAGAAAAAGTATCGTCAGTTGAAGACGTACAAGGAGTATATTTGCAAGAAGCAGACAAAAAAGGGGAAATGCTGTGGGATCTCCCATTAAAATTCCCATTTACTGACATGTAAATATTTGTAGTAAGCGGTTGGAGGTCGAAATAAAAGCATAACAGACAGTAGGTACACTGTATAAGTATTACACTTCTAATTTCGGCACGATTTCACTAGTCCAGTTGTACTATTTCAGTCCGTTGAATATATAAGTTGAATTATGGCTACACTGTACAGATTTTTGTATGACGGGAGCTTTAAAAATTGTGGTTTCACTGGCCAACAATGTAAACCCTTCAAGGCATAGGGGGCGAACTGATAGCGCAAAATACTGTTTCAAACAAATGTTAATCGTTCTGTTGATGCATCATGTTGATACCTTTAAAATAAAGCATTGGGTACTAGAAACATGGCATGTCTAAGACTGCGTGGTCGTCAGATACAGGTTTGGTTTATTTCAGTAAAGATATCTGCCCCTTATGCCTTTCAGCGTGCTGTATTTTCGTAAGACCTTCAAGTTTGCCGCCGTGGCCTTTGTTAAATGGTATTACAATATTGATTACCCTCTACCAGGGCCACAGATTGATTCTTCACTAGATACACGTTTTCACAGATATGCTTCTAGTTAAACGAAGGGACTTTTCTGCCCTGCATGCGTCAGAGAAAAGTGTACATGGAATTAGCGGCCCTGGCAGATTGTTGGTTATGATACACGCGACCAAGAAAGTTCGGAAACGTGAAATTGTTTTTCAATAATCAAAGAAAAAAAAAATGTAATGTGTTGGGAAAATCTTCTGTGTAAATAAAGATTAACAAATTGTGGGTTCATTAACCAACAATATTTGGTTAAAATATTTACCGTGACTAAATATGGTTATTTTATAACTATTCAAAATAACAATGTTTCCGAACTTTTTAGGGCGAAAGTACCAGCAAGGTAACGAGTGGTGACTTGGCGTTACGTTATCGGGCGAATAAAATCCGCATAAATATGGAAACTTTTGGTTGTCCAGAAAAGCTTAAATAGCTCAATTTTACAATTTTTTCATATGGCAAAAGTGAGTGTTTAGAAAGATCATTTGGAAGTTAAACAGTTTACTGATATATATTTTCCCGACAGCGATTTTCATGATATGTTCCTTTTTTCCATGTTTTATGCTATGGTAATAATAAATCAAATCAATCATGTAAATATAGAAATAGTCACAAGTTATTAATCTTATTAGTCAGTGACGCACACATTTTGTGTAATAATTGATGAACTGCTTTATATCTCTTTAATTACTGTCAATTTCTCAAATTTGTTCTAATTTTTTTAGAAATTCTTGTAGATATTGATAACACCAAACCATAAACGAGTAGTTAAGTTGACCGTTTATTGGTGAAATGTAATACATTTGTTGTATATGTTACACCTTTGAGATATAACTTTGTCTTACATGCATGTCTCACAGATATTCAAAGTGATTAAGTAGTGATTAAAGTGTTCTTAAACTTGCTAGTTTTACAATAAAATACTTAGATATAATTAATACATAGTTGTTTGGCACTAAATAAAGACTTTCCAATACACAAAAATGTCTTACTTATTTCTTTGACGGTTGCGTTTCTCAGCGACAACCTGGGGTTGGGCTTCAAACTTGTCTTACGTTTCTAAAATTTCTTTAATGTATTACGATTTTTTTAGACGTTTACTTAGGTTACTACAATAATTTCATTGACTCAGTGGCACCCCTCGGGTTTGGGTTCGTTTCTTGGTTCGGGTACTTGTAAATCATTGAATAGGCCTACTTTTCAAGGGGCTTTACATAAATTTCCCTTTGGTTACTATAAGAGGAAAGTTTTCCCAAGGAGGGTGGGTGGGAACAGTTAGAGGAGTTGGTAACGCGTTTGCCTCTGATTCAAAAAGTCCCAAGTTCGAAACCTGGCGCTCCTGGGTCCCAGCAAATTACCTTTTGCAAAAAAATATTCAAACAAACAAGGTAAACTAATAGAAGAGGCTCTATAGGTAAGACCTGTGAACTGGAGAACGAGAGTTAAAGGGAACAGAAGGTGAAAAATGAAAGGGAATTCAACATACATATATATGTACATTATTTTTATTATTTATTGTTTCAACAAATTCCAAGTAATTTCAACAAAGTTTTATACAAAATAAAATACGTGAAGTTACGTTTTTTTCTACGTTCATAGCAATCATTACAATAGTGTCAAATTTCTAAAAAATTCTATAAATTATGCTTTTACAAAAAATTATACAAGACGTCTTCCAGGTAGTAGACTAACACTTATGAAGGATTTTATGCACTTTGGAAATTGCTGCTCAAACAACAAATTCTATTTATTTATATAAAAGAGAATTTCGACATAATTCTTACCAAAACAAAATTCATATAAATTGACCAGAACTGGAATTTCGATATCATTCACAACACTGAAATTGGACACTTTGCTCCTCAATGGAAATTGAAATCATATCGTACTTGTCAAATTTTGTTCAAAGTTGACGTTAATAATTGATTACCAATTCCATTGAGGAGCAAAGTGTCCAATTTCAGTGTTGTGAATGATATCGAAATTGCAAAATGCATATAATCTCACATAGGCGTCTCACGTGCTCTCGCACTCACGCACACCTTGTTCTATGCCGTCATGCTGATTCTCGCACAGAAAAAGGTAGACCAAAACAGTCATTTAAAGAATAGAGTGTTTTACGTTATTTTGTTAACATTTCATTACATCCTTAATATTGGTAGGTTAATGACACGAATTTGAGCGAAAACTTAAATTTGCACACATGCGAATCAGGAACGGCATAAAGACATGGTTAATTTCCAAGCTTATTCTAGTCATGACAATTTAAGAAAAATATACAAACAAAAATGAAAAGATCACGCAGAAAGAAAAACGGTGACTTAAAATTCATTAATCCATAAATGCTAACACCCTTACTCTGGTCTCCGGTGCTCAGTGATCAAGAAACACTTGGCAAAAATACCCCAACAGGACGCGCGGGACTGGCATCTAATCAGACCTTTCTTCTCTCAATCACCCCTCAATCACAACCAAAGAAATATTAATTAATAATAGATATTTTCATGCATATGAACAAAGAAGTTTTTCCAGGAGAGCACTTACATTTCTGCTTTGCGATATTGGCAAAAAGTCGAACAACACACAAAGGAGCTCATGCAATGCTGATAAATTTGGGTGGCCCTAAGAAGAGAATTTTTATCACGTTGGTAACATATATTCCCCTACTGCAATAACGAATGCGCAGTAATTTCGTGAAAATCCCTATTTCTCTCCTGGTTTCATTTTGTTAACATTGTTTTAGACCCCTCCCAGCACAGTAAATGTGTATCTGTCACTGATCAGACACAATATCAAAACACCGAAACCAAAGTAAGTTCATTCTTAACATGCGTCACAAACGTATGTCCGCAATTTAAAAAGGATTGTTTCTTATACATGGGCAATTCTGCAATCACGTGGACAAATTTAATCATTTTCCTAAAGCTGTAATGTTCAAAGCATTATAACTTGAAGAACAGTGTTTGTAAGTTATTCTAAATTAACAACTTGTTCATTTCTCAAACTTAACGGTCACTGTATGAAACCGTTTGTGTCTCAAAAGTTTCATGTAATGAAGTTGAGATATTTTTCTTATCGGAATCTCAGAATTCAATTCAATTTAATTCAAAATAAATATTTCAAATATCCTCAAATGCACAGCTAAGTGACTAATTGAAGATTTGCCCACAGACAATTTTTACCTTCAACTAGAAAATCAATAGTACTGGCGCAGTACTCTACCTAAAATCGCATAATAATAATAATAATAATAATAATAATAATAATATTTGATAACTATCATTTTTGTTTTCATCCATCATTTCAGCAAAATACTTTTTGAATTAAAATTATTTTGTTAAAGGTGAACTCCAAATAGTGCCGTATTTTTGTTTGAGAATTGATGGGTACTTCCTTCCGACACAATAATAAATATACATAATAAATAAAATACCTTGAAACGATATGAGCGGATAAAATACTGTACTACGATTTAGAAACAAATCTATAACATATAACCAGCGACATGCAGGGTCGACGCCATTCATTTCTTTCTTTTTCTCTGATCAGAAGTTTCGTTAAAAATTTTTGCTGCGTACAACAATTTTTTATACACATTTTATGCAGAATATTACTATCTAAGGCAAAGATTACATTTCATATCAAATGTCAACCCTGCAAATAAACTACAAGACAAACTTCAACAAGCGAGACAATCTTGGCATGGGCGCAGGCGATGTCCAACATGAATCTGATGTCTTTGATCGGCGACGCATCCAATCACCCGGTAAACAGCGGTTGGGAGCCACTGAAATAAACGAAGAAAATCACATTCACGACACGGTTTGATGAAGCAGTGTGTTTATATCTTTACAGCATGCTGTTTTGGAACACATGCGATTATATTAACAAAACACTATTGTGCCATTCCTATTCTTTTCTACCCTATGGGCACTGTTTAATGACAACATACTTTTTTGCATTAATACGTAAGATGCGATATGAAAGGACCAGGCGCCCAGATAACAGAAATATTCACGGAAATGAAAGCCAGTGAATGAAAACATTTGGCAGATGGGCCCAATTAGTATAAAATTGACAGGATCTAAAAAAAGTCATTATCTAGGCACATTTTCACTGACCAAGCCAGGGTTTTTAGGGGGAGGGGGCGAGAATACGAAGATACATTAGCTGTTTCGTCTAGTTTTGTTTCATGTACAATTTTTTCCACATTTCATTTGTTCTTGTTTTGATTTGTTAATTTGGAAGAGAGAAGGGATACCTCTTAAATTAAGGACGTCCTCTCATATTAGCTTTTTTTGCGATCTGCGCAGATTTCGCGCATGAGTAGTTTTTTGCGATAGCGGCTAATGATAAACATATAACATGCAATAAAATACGTAATTCACCCTTTTAAGAAATCAGTATGAAATCTTTGATGTTATTTTGGTCGAAGCGCTACGAATATGTCANCCCACCCCCCACCCACCCCTCACCTCCCCAACCTGGCCCCGTCGTTTCCAGGAATGCAGTGACACAATAGTTCAACATCTTGTTACTGAACGTGCATTTGTCTGTTTGAAGTTTACTTTCATATACTATATATGTTTGATACTATAAAAACAGGCCAGTGACCTCACCAATAAAACAATTAGGAGAATGTAGATACCTGTCCAGTCGTCTTACTTGTTGAGGACTTGTTCAGACCTTTGGACAGCGGCAATAAGCCCCTCAATTCCTCATTGACAAGTGCGTTCCTTCTCTGAAATTACAGAAAATAAATCATTCAAACTCTGAGCTGATTTTGAAATTCTAATGGAGAGTATATTAGACATAAGTGTAATGTTCCCATAGTCATAAGGACTAAAATGTCCCTGTGCGAAACGCATTATTTGGGCAAACGTCCTCTACACAAAATCCACAGCGTTATCTTATCTCATCTATACAATACTACGGCAGCTTCCTGTCATTTTCTGTGCTAAATTTTTGGCCTACATGTGGAAATTGCAGCAACGTACCAAGAACCTCTGTCTTCTCCATCTTCTACTGACCTTGGTCCTACCTGAACACCTCTCACCGAAATGCTCACTTGTATTACATAATAATGTACAGGGCACAAGTTTCGATTTAAGGACGCCCTCTCATATTTCAGATTTCATATTTCTGCCCTAGCGATTTTGATTAAAATTGTAAGACAAATTCTTCTTACCATATGAGTAAAAAATATGAAAAAAAAATTGGGGATCCCCACGCTCGTTTTCGAGAGGTGGCGTCCCGAAAAACGCTACGTTTATTACATTGCGTTATATGGGAATTTTGCCAAATTTGCCCTTAATTTTGCTGAAAAATGCAAAAATAAAAAATTCTGCCCTAGCGATTTTAATTTTATGTGGATATGTTATAGATCTTGGTAGACCTCAAAGAAATTTACAAAAAAATACGTACCACACCAGGCTTGTTTTTAGCCAGGGCTGCTTGAGCATCGATTTTTTTATCAAATTTACATAGGAATCAATGGAAATTTACTAGCAAATTAAGATAAATATATTTGTATCATTAGGTTTTTAACTCATACACTTATTATGTTTCCATGAAAATTATATTTAAATTTCTCTGCATCAGTTAACCAAATTTCATAAAATTTGCATATCCCATTCATAATAAATAGATAATCAAATGTATCAGTTGGATTTCAGTATGCCTTATGGAATGCCGCCATATTGGATTTTTCATAGGCTAGGCAGATTGACCAAAAGCATATTATATCAATCTCATGTGACTTATTTTCTTATTCCTTTTTATCTTTATTTCTTTTGTTTCTTTATTTTTCTTACTCAGCACTAAAACATGCACTTTATGGTGAGATAACTGGATAAATTGTTTCCTTTGTACATTAACAATGTATCAATTTCTTACTATGGTTTAAGTTAGTCATATTTCTTCTCTATATATGGAAGATGGTGACAAAAATATTCATCTACAGACATCTTTGATTATCAGTTTATTTCTGTTTCATATTATGTTTACAACATGCAATCAAATACATATCAATAGCATATAAATATGCATATTAATTTTAAAATAAAAAAAATCATACAATTTTTTATTACTTTTATGCATTTTGTTACTCGT
>NW_019775503.1:285214-296193 GCF_001039355.2 Lingula anatina
AGCGCACTTCCTCCGTGCGTTTATCTTACTTCCAAAGTGCGTGGCGAGTACTACTACCATACCTGTGAAGTGCGTCACACTAAGACGACGCACGTGCCCAGCACGATAAAAGTGCAGGCGATCCCGAGCAACCACTGCCAGCATTGCGTCACGATCTTCGGCCTCCTCTAGCATTAGCAGCTGTAGAAGTCGATGGCGCATCCTTCTTGGAAGTGCCTTTTTGGAAGCCAAAACAGTGAATGATGAAGAGACTCGGTGCTCCCTTTTATATTATTTTGATTATCCGTGCGTTCCACTTCCGTGCTTATTTCGTTTCTCTTACGTTTCTCTTACTTCGTAAGTACGGTTTCTGAAAACGTACGCTTCACTTGCAATACACGTATGATTATCTCACTCACTGTGTGCGACACGAGTACAGATCGTACGTGCTCCTTACTTCTTCCTACTTCCAAAAAAAGGCGTACAGACCACTTGCGGGCCCCACGTTTAGAGCACGACACACCTACTCATAAAGTACTTACTACTTCGTCCGCTGCGATTTAATTTTCATCCTGCGACAACGCTATGTCTGACGAGAACTCCGAGGACGCACGATCTCTAAGCACGCACGACGGGTTGTAAGAGAGGCTTATTTATACCACTACCACTCTTTCTGTTTAATAAGACGTCTAAATATTTGGTTTTATCTATAGTATTACAAGTCCTATTTACACCCTTGCAGCTGAACTTGGATTTTGTCTCTTCTCCGTAACAGTAGTAAGTCTTACCGTCACCAATCCACTCGGCTTTGAACAATCCAGGTGTTCTTTTGTCAAAGGCCTCGTGCTCTGGCGTATCAGTGCGAGGAAACCAAAGATGTTTTTCTTTTTCATACTGCTCACGCATGCTAGGTTTTACAACGTCTTCTAAGCTGTCCGCCGAAAAGGCAATGTAAGCGGAATCCGTGTCCATTTCACAATACTGGAAATCGGACGGATCCACAAACTTCAGCATGAAATCGTAATAAAATTCTAGCATGCGCAGCTTGGCATACTGATACACCATGACCCCGATTTGAATGGGTAAGTCGTATTTGACGACTTTTTTTGTTTAGTTCGATCTCGTATGTGCTTTCAGCAATTTGATCTAAACGCCGAAACCTGGGGTCGTTGATCTTTCTAGAGGCCTTAGCTTCACCGCAATATTGCACATCGCGGTGTTTGTCTTTATTGGTAACCGTTTTACCGTACCCAGAATTACCAATGAGCTTCATGGTATCGGCAACGATGGTCTTTGTTTTGTCTTTGTCCCCCTCTCTACGAGCATCACTCACGGCATTTCCAAAATGCTAGAAGCAGGCTTTAGGTGTGTACTCGACAACCTGATAGATTCGGGAGACACGAAGACCGTGGGTCAGATACCATTTAAGAAGGGGTGTGGCCAAAACGATTTTTTCTCCAAAGAAACTACCGATCAACGATTTTCTAGGGGTGCGCATGATATTATTTTCCTGGACAAAATTTTCCATGCATGACCCAATGTCGTCTCGGGTAATCGTGGTGTTTTTGAAAATGGGAGGCATTTCGGCAAACATGGCTTTTAGTTCAGAGGGGACTTCTATATCACACTCAACGAACCCAAACAACTTATCATTTCGAACGGCGTCTAAATTATCGTCGAATTTGAGTTGATATTTGTTCTCAGTTGGGAGTGTGTACTGTTTTACAAATTCTTTCACTTAAACGGTGTCCCGTTGAAGTTTTTTCCATTCACACTCCCACATTTCAACCAGATTATACCCTCGAATGTATTCGCTATTTTTGTCTGTTTGGATTCGCAGTGAGGACGAAGAAGCCTTTTTGGTATCATTCATAACTTTATAGGTGCCATCTTTGTTTTGATTAAGGTGGCAACGGTGGCCGTGAAAATAACACCCGTGGTATTGATACACAGTCTTCGTTTTTCGACAAAATCCATCGACAGGTAGTCGGGGGAGGTAGCCTATGCGTTTTTCAGTGCCGTTGAACTGATGTCGGATGTTTACACCATCTGAATGGGCGACCCAGTCTAACCACATCGTGGCCTCTCTCCCACGTGGATGGGAATATTCACGTTTATACCCAGACACTTCGTGTCTACGTATGAACGTCTGTTAAGCCCCTCTGGTCCTCAAATCAAGTTCAGTCCCTTGGTTCTAAACTGTTTACCAGAGGCTCTGTTCTGGTCCTACACCTGTAAATGTCCATCATGACGTGTTCAAACGTGTTTCCCAAACGTGTCCTTGGCTGACTCTCTTTTGGGCCCCAGACTTTTTCTGCGGTATAGTCTTCATTTGGAAACCTGCCAGTATGACGTTCGGGGGAGGGGAGGGGATTAATTACTTGCAGTTAAGCAACTCAACTAACGGTCATTTGGTTGATTCGCGAGATCAACGGACTAGCTGGCTATTATTTCACAGCATAAATTGAAATGAAAGATATAAATTGCAGAGTAACGTACCTTGTGTCGCAAGGATACTACTTATAATTATTTATTCCCTTCTTGCCCCCCCCCCCCTCGGGCATTTGTAATTGATACTCCGTATCTTGATTAATGTGGAAGAATCGAAAGATGAAAAGAGCGCCCAAACATGCTTTTGACAGGTCAGGTCACGAAGTAACGGATACGGCATCTCAGGCCACAAAATATGGCTTCACAGGGCAGTGAACAAACTCGAGAAATTTCCCTCTCCGACAAAATTCCGAGCATATATGGTCACCCTGCTTCCTACATGTCTTTACAACAATTCAGTATCATTATACTGAATTCTATTACTGTTCTATTACTGATGTTGTATTCAACCATCTCGTAAAATTTGATATTTGAAGAAAATTTCATTGCAGGATTTTACAATATCACTACTTTACACCATCGCTATTATATGGCGCAGAGTACAGGTTCAAACAGGTATAGCTGCAAACAGTAAAATTGTTTGATATTAATAAAAATATAAACAATAATGTTGATCATAATAACTAAACCACTCTGCAGGCTAGTCTACGGGTTATTGCCAAGATGTGTTTAGTTTATAACACTCTCCTCTAGTTCGGGACATTTACAGAATGTCTTGACTTTCTCTCTCTCGTCATAAATCAAAGTCTCTGACATTTAACATTTGTATTTAAATTCAGGATATTTACAGAAATGTGTGAACTTGATATTAATTCGAGAAATGGTATTTTATAGTGTTAGTAGATGTTATAAAGGAAATTACCAAAAATATATAGCTTTCCATATTGAGAAGACATGTTCCTCTACTCCCCCTCTCCAGATTTCCTGGCCCGAGGAGCAATATGTTTGTACTAAATTCTGAAGCTATGAACGCGCTTGATAGAAATCAGATGTGGAGATAGTGAGATTTTATTGCCCGATATATATCTTCTTAACCGACCAAGCTAGATGTCACGAAACACGATAAAGTATATCAGTAGAAAGGCTCAACTTGACTTTTTTTAAATTTCAAATCGTTATTTCATAACATAATAGTTGCTATGCCCTTATGCTCCCCCTCTCACCCTGAACTCTTGTCATAAATATTCATTTTTTATATGAAAGATGAGAGCGTAAATTAACTTATCCCAACCGCTCACGTTTTGTATAACGTTTTTATTAATGTTTCATATTACTTTTAATAACTGCTGACTGCTTTCCCTGTTAGAGGGTACAATGACATAAACCAGTGAACGTGTCATATATTTATTCCGATATTAATCTAAATATATGTGGCTCACATTTTCACTTTTTGTTGAAAGTTTTCTCACATCACATCGTGTTTTAAAGGGTCATAAAGTGACCAATTTTTGAGATAGCGTTATGCGGGACTTAGGTAACTTTTATATAAACGGAAAATAATATACTGTAGATTGATTCACAACTCTGCTTCCGGTCGAATGCAAGCCCGTAAGGACCAACTAAAATTAAATGCCCGTGTCTGGTGCGGGTGCTCCGTTTTCGTGGTTCTCTTACATAATTGCACGATGCTTCGTTAATCTGGCAACAAATGTCGCTATAGATGAGATGCAAATAAAACGGTATAATGATCGACGCGAAAATGCCTTTAGTCTGTTATGATGCTTTCCATGTACGCACATCTACTATAATGTATAGGATTCGAAATTATCAACATCGGATTACTTAAAATAATCATCCAAAGATCATGTACATTACGGCCCGTACACACAATTCGTTTGATTTGTGGTTTTTAATGAACTTAAATGTAGATGCTGCGATAAAAACCATTCAGCTGAATAAGATATATATATATATATATATGGCGAAAAAGAAATTGAGACGTCCCTGGAGTCGAGACAAAATCTAAAGAATCCCTATTCTGTAATAACAACTAGATTTGTCTCTTTTAAATTAATTTGAATTGTGCTCTATAACAAGAGAGGCAGTCAATGTGAAGGTCGGTGGCACTTTTAATGGTGGTGATCGACTATTTAAATTCACAGATTTCGGGCATGAAAGAAAATTTTGTGGTTTCCAGGGGTCAGTTTGTAAGATCAAAATTCAGGCCAGGGCGCTGTTCTGAATCTTTCGCTTGAAGTGGTAAATTGAAGCCTTTAATTTTGCCCAAGGGAGTACGGCGTTGTGTAACAGTAAATTGCATTGGTATGCATACTTATACTACGTAGTTATACTGGATCTGTCCTCTACCATTAGTCGATCAAATCGCCACAATGTCTTTGGTCAGATCACTGGGTTTTCATGATATTCCCTTCACTGTCACCCTGAGCTTCAGAGATAACTTGACACTAACCTCTTCACAATAGCCTATCTTCATCGTGTCAAGTTACCTCTGACGAAAATAGTTTGACCTAGTTTATATAAGCCAATCGAATCCAAGTTTCAAAATTTTTCACCAAAGTTTGGTGAAAACGCTGATTGGTTGACCGTCAATCGGTAATTCTCGGCTGATTCCGCAAGCTCCATACTAACAACAAAGTTATTGTCGAGTGCGGAGACATCCAAGTAGTGCCGAGTGCATAACCGTACACAAAGAAAGCATGGCGTCTTCTACGAGTGACTACGTAAAATAATGTGTTAAGTTATCTCTTGATTCTTTGCAAAATATGAGTATATCGGAGTTGAAACCAGAGCAGTTTGAGGCCCTGCATCATTATCTACTGAGGGATGATGTATTTTGCGTGCTGCCCACAGGTTACGGCAAGTCTCTGATATTGAGCCTTATCTCTGATTGGTCCGGATTTGAACAAAGCGCGCTTTGACTCGTTCGCGTTCATTGGCTAGATCGTTCAATGAGTCATTGAGTGCGGGCTTTAAATTTGATTGGCGGGCGGCGGGGGCAATCGAATGTGGTCAGAGGTAACTTGACACGATGAAGATAGGCTATTGTGAAGAGGTAAGTGTCAAGTTATCTCTGAAGCTCAGGGTGTTCACTGTACGCTCCTAAAGCAATACAATTGGGATGCTAAGTTGTCATCCTGTAGCAAAACATCACTTGAACATTATCCGAATGATATGGGATATATATTTTGTGAAGGCCTAGGTGTAAATACCAACATATGCAGCATATCTCTAACGATTTACTAAGAGGTATAGACAATTCAAAAAGTGACCCTTCTCTGATCAATAACAAACCGGTGTCTGGGCTATTCTATGCCGACGACCTAGTTCTCTTTTCGAAAAGCCCATTAGGTCTCCAATATAGCCTGGATTGTCTAAAAACGTATTGTAAACTATGGAGACTTTCGATAAACATTAAAAAAACCCAAGTTGTCATTTTCAACAGCAAGGGAAAAATCACGGACGGCACCACTCAAAGCAAACACAAATTTAACATTGGCGGTAAACTACTCGCTCTCTCGTCTAGCTACAACTACCTAGGAATTCTTTTCACTAGATCTGGCAAATTCACTGCAGCTCAAACAAGATTAAAAGAAAAAGCACAAAAAGCCTTTTTCGCACTAAAAAGTTACTTTCCTCTAACCAGCCCTATTAAATCATCCCTCAAGGAAAAACTTTTCGACACAATCATAATGCCAATTGCAACGTACGGATCAGAGGTGTGGGGATATACCCCTCTTACAGACAGATCTCCATCGGAAAAGCTAAATCTCAGTTTTTGTAAACAAATTTTAGGTGTTCACCCAAAAACTTCAAACCACACAGTAAGAGGAGAGACTGGAAGGATTCCTGCTTACATAAAAATTAACATACAATTAATAAAATTTTGGCTCAAAATATTACGCACAGACGAAAACAACCTACTCAAACAAGCATACCTAGATGAATTACATTATTACAATTTATTCACAACAAAAATCCTGTCAAATCTGAACGATGATAACCTCTCATGGAGTGAAGGTATTATGAAACTCTTGTTTGAAAACGGATTTGGAGATGTATGGCTAAAACAGAATCCTGACATAAATTTCCTAAGTATGTTCAGAGAACGAATCATCAGTGGGTACATACAAAACTGGCACAGTGAGCTTGAGGACAAATCCAAATCCAGAGTATATTGCCAATTCAAAAATACATTCAAAAAAGAAAAATATCTAGACCTTCTTCACGATACTGATAAAAGAAAAAACCTAAGCCGTTTTCGCACCAGTGGGCATAAACTCCACATTGAAACAGGCAGATACAATAACACTCCTCGGACCGACAGAAAATGCCATTACTGTTCTAAAGACAAAATTGAAGATGAAAAACACTTTCTCACAACATGCCCCCTATACAACGACATGCGGACAATGTTATATAAGGTATTTACAAAACACGATACACATTTTGGCCTAAAAACAACTGATGAAAAATTTACTATAATTATGAAATGTCAAGAAGAGGAAACCCTTATTGCACTAGCTCAGTTTCTCTCCTCCGCTTTTGCTAGGAGGGATCTACAAGACAGTGCTGCACTCATCGGCAATTGAGTAATAGTAGTAATAGTAGTGATAGAAACTTTTTTTTTTAGTAAATAAGTAAATATTCTTACACATTGTGATTGTTTAATAACATATTCACAAAAAATTGTATTCATATTGTCATTTTCATCCACACAAGTGGATGCATATGTTACGGTGAAATAAACTAAACTAAACTAATCTAAACCAGCCCCGTCAATCAAACACACATTATGGTCAGTTGCGTCTTAGTTTAAATGCAGTCAAACAGGCAAATAGGCTTTGAGTACGAATATATTGCGCGTTTATTAATAAACTTTGTTTATTTTAGATCCGCTGATTCGAAAATAATATAATCCATTTTTACTACTTGCACAAAACGCCTATATGTATACATTTTGGCAGTTTTATAATGACCATATATATATATACCTAAACCCTAAATCCTGAAAATTGAAAAAAAATCTGAAAACAAAACGCGTTTAAAGAACAAAGTAGCTAGACTATCCTTCATAGGGAGCTCTTTACATAAATTGCAGTATTAATAGATTTATAAAACGTATGCAGTAGAAATCCATTATACTGTGCCTATATAAGGGACTAAGTTCTGATTTAAGCTCTGAATCACTATAGTTCTTGACAGTCCAGTGGACATTTAGGAAATTCACGGGAATAAACGCGTCCATATGAAAATAAGAGCTTATACTAACTTGAAACGGAATAAAGAACGCACGATCATGAAAGTGAGTGAGTACCCCCCCGCCCCACATGCACACAATCACCCACGAATGTAACTGTCTTGAAAACAAGAAGCAGAGAACGCCATAAATATTGTAGTAGTATCAAGCTTCTTTAAAAAATATGAGAATATATCATAGCAAATATAATACAATTTTAAATAACTGAAATGCATTTCTTTCTAACATTCAGTTTACGTACGTTTTTGGTAGCCTCTCAAAGTTTTAAACCTCAAATATTGGAGACCATACTAGAGTCAGCCAAGGACACGTTTGGGGAACACGTTTGAACTCGTCATGATGGACATTTACAGGTGTAGGACCAGTACAGAGCTTCTTGTAAACAGTTTAGAACCAAGGGACCGAACTTGATTTGAGGACCAGAGGAGAGGCTTAACAAACGTAGAGTGAACTAGGGTCAACAGGATCTGGAACTGGACAGTCCATGACAATTGGTCCTATTTATATTTTTTCTGATGAGTGTCGCTTTGGTCTGACCTCTGATGACAGACGGGTACGATGCTGGCGAGCTGCTGGTAAAGCATTTGAACCACATGCACTGAATTTTCGAACCCGGAGCAGCATATTTATCATGGTGTGGGGCTGCATCATGGCGTGGGCGAATTGATAGTGGTTGATTGAAACGTGAATCGCTAGAAATATATCAATGCTTGCTACCATCTATTACTAACATGTTTGGTGACAGGAATTATCCATTTGTTCGCCAGGATGACAATGCTCCTTGTCACAGGCCCAGAGCAGTTGATGATTGGTTTGACCAACAGAACATTCGCAGGGTGATGTGGCCTGCCCATAGTCCGGATGCAAACATAATAGCTTTGTTTAAAGCCACTACTTTACAGCCTATTTAAAATGCGTCCGTTCCTTGTACACTACAATATATGGTTTTCTCTTTTCTGTTAAAGACAAGGTTTGTGGAAAGCCTCCGGATTTTACTTTTCCAGGCAGTTTAGGCAGTACTAAAGACATGATGAGCTAATTGAAAAGAGAACCAGGTCATCTACATACAGAAGTCCAGCACCAGTTTACTGCATGTTAGGGCCTACTAAAGAGGGGGAGGGGAGCACTTATGGAGTTGTCAGTACATCTCCAAGAGAAAGGTTAAAGGGGAATACAAGTCTCTGGGGACCTAAATTCAATAAAATCCGACCCCCCCTCTTCTCTCTAGATCTGCCCATCACGTTTTACCCACTGTAAGCGTAAGCCTAATTTTGGGGGTAGTTATCCAGTCGTGACGTCATTGCCTGAACTCTCTGGCATTGGCCTATGCATTACAGTGCGGCGTGTAATGCCTTTGCACGGGTACGACATGTTTACCTCGCAAATAAAGCACTTAACGATACAAAAAATGGAACACATTATCCTGAACTTTCGCGCATTCTGATTATGTAAAACATATCTTCTTGGACTATTTTTAAACGATTATTTAAGAGTGGCTACGCATATCATGGACACAGCTGAAACCAGGAAAACTAACTGTATTAAAAAGTTGAAATAAAATACTGTAAGGCTTATTTCGGCGTTTATTTGTAAACGTGTGGGGTCGTATTATACGTGTGGGGTAATATTTATAGTATTACCTGATTTGCTGACAGTCGGGGGTTTGGACGATAAAGGCACAACGTATGCTTATAAACGATGGCATAATACGCTTCAATACATTCCCGAGATGTTTCGATTCTGTTGATGTAAGCGACCTACGCACACAAGCAGTAACAGTGCGTTTTCACATGGCTGTGGATTACCCATTGTTCTGTTCACTAAACTTGACCTTTTATCCTCGTCTAGACGAATCCTCTCCACAGATTTTTTTCTTTAATGAGCCCAAGGAGTTATAATCTGTTATAACTCCTTGATGAGCCCTTGGTTGGTGATATAGAACTTATGTCCCTCTAGCACATACTGTAACAAGAATTCCATGTTTTTGTCAAGAACTCTCTCGCAGTGGGATTTACTAGCATGTCTACGTACATGTACCTTTCGCATTCTTGCATCTGTACTATTTCTTACATGTAAGCCCATAGGGCTGGGCCGATACATATATCCATATTATTGTATTATGTATTATATTTGTATATATTCGGCATTGTCTCGAAAATAAATCAATTAAACCGTTTGTAAAACTGCTCAGGCACTGACAATTAACAGGCCCAAGCTAAGTCACCATGACAGCAACCAAGTTAATTGCTCTGACGGGGTCATGCCAGGCCCGTAGCCAGGGGGGGGGGGGGGGTTCGGGGAGTTCGAAAGAACCGCCCCTTTTGCTGGAAAAAGGTCCACTCTGGGTAAAATTTGATCTATGTACATGAAGTTTTTATGAAAAAAGGTTCACTTTTTTAGAAAAAGAACCCCCCTATTGAAATTGCTGGCTACGGGCCTGCATGCCGATACTCCCCCGCACCGTTACTCCCCCGCACCGATACTCCCCTGCACCGATACTTCCCCTTAGTAATTTTTTGCATTACGCAC
The DNA here is from genome assembly GCF_001039355.2 of Lingula anatina. Next base: position 295,332 of record NW_019775503.1, read on the forward strand.
ATCAATACGACCCCACACCGATAGATCCCCGCATCGATAAATCCCCTCTAAATTGGCACCTTCTGTACCCAATAACAAAACTGATATTTCAAAATTTGAAAAAAAGGATGAATGCTGATAAGAGGGTGAAAGTGCCCACCTTTGTACATGAAAAATAAGTTGTGAATGAATAGAAAAAAATGATACCAAATTAAAATCAACGTCTTACACTTTTATGATCCACTGTAAAAAATAATTTTGAAATATCAAAAACTAATGTCAAAATGACCTTGTCAAATATTCATGAAAATGTGTATTTAAGGGGGGTTCTGAAATACATTGCTACATTTCTATAGTTGTGGTAAGGTGACAACTGTGAAATTTTGTAATTGGGCAAAAAGGTGCCATAGTCTAGATGACTGGTGCAAAAATTGCTCAAAAGGTGGAAAAAGCATGAAACTTGGCACAAATGTTCTTTGGACTATGCTGATCATTTTCAAGGGCAGTGCCCAAAATTTCAAAGCGTTGCTTAGCAACCGTTGCTAAGGAAGTGATTTACCTTAGTAACAAGCTAATTGGACCTTTCTTGTTCAGTTTAAATGATTTAAAAAGGCTTTTAATAATGTTTCAAACCATCAGAACTATCACTATACTATTTTAAGACATTAAAAACCCAAGTAAACCATTGCAACAGTTGCTAGGCAGCATATTACCCTAGCAACAAGTATTTAACATGCTGAATTAGCCCAGAAAGTTAGTGTTAAGTTGATTTTTTGTTGAGTTCCTCTAGACAGCTGGGAGATCAAATGTCATTAATAATATCATTGATGTAAAAAAAACAAAAACATTTTTACACCATCTTTTATGGAAAATAGTTTTTTAA
>NW_019775503.1:311988-356683 GCF_001039355.2 Lingula anatina
AACAGTTTTTTGTGAAAATTTAATTTTTCACATATTGGCATTTTCAAGGTGTGACTTTAAAGTTCCATGATCTTGAAGACTTTTGCTTGTCACATTTTCTGAATGTCCATGTTACTAATATTTTATTAATAACATTTGATTGTCATTATGCTGTTAAACATTATGTAATGTTGCATCAAAATTTGAAGAAACCCCTATTTTGGGCACTGCTCCTATGATGACCATTTAAGGGAAATCATGTCACTTACTGTTCTCAAACTTACAGGAAAGAAACATGGGTCTAACATACAGCTTCAATAGGCAACGCAGTCTGTTTGGTAAATTTTTCTGGCAATTTAACAGTTTTTTGTGAAAATTTAATTTTTCACTTATTTGCATCTTTATTCTCTGTTCTTTGTCTGTACATTTGACAGCTTTGCTGCCTTGTTTTTTTTAAAGAATAAAACTTGTTTTATGGAAATAAAAAATGGTGTTTATGATGTGTCCCTTGTTTTGAACCTTGTGTCTCATATTTTTACGAAACAGGAGACACATGTCTCTCTTTTCACATAAAGTTTCTGTATCACTGCTAAAGGTCTTTTATGGCTGATCGAGTGATCTATTCAGTTTATCCCTTGGCATATCGAATTTATTTGAGTCACAAAGAATCTAGTAGAAGTGGTTACTGGGAATCCACGCTCCACCGATGCTCGGTTTGTATGTACCTTTAACTTCTTGTCGGTTAAAAAAGTCTGGAAAATCAGCTAATGTCTTGGAATTATTTACGACTGAGTGTACGTGTCAACAGTGCTTGAAACCGTAATTCTCAATGCCGATTCACGGAATGAGTAATTTGGCCTAGTTTTATATATTGGTGACATAATTACAGACAGTAATATTTGTTAGTTGAATCAGCCCGTTTTGGTTGGATAATTATGAACGACTGTTACTATTTCACTGTTTGCTCGTCTGCTTTCTATGCGTTCTAGCACTTCTATTGATGATTTTGATACTTATTGGCAGTACTGGTTAGCATCGTGCAGATGTAAAAATCGTCAATCGGAGTGCATGAACTTTGTGCTACGCACACATGTATCTTATCTTGATTAATTTTCTAGTTGATCTGTTTTTATACCTTTCAGATTGAGAGTATTAGTGATGAGGCAGGCAGTCAGAGCAGTCAAGAACTAGATGGTAAAGAGCTCCCTGAAGTAAAAAGTTTCCTGTAATTTTTAATTGTGAGGTCGTCCCTCAGTAATCTGGCACATTCCTTAGTTTTTACCATAATGTGTAGGACCTATCTAATCCTCACCCTCTAAACTCACATATAATCCACATATACAAATAACTAAGAGTTCAGTGATTTTTTTACTCCTTAGATTAATTGTGGAATCCTGCACCAATTCCAAATTGTGTAATCATAGTTAGTCAATATGTTATTATCTAATTTGTTTCTGTCCTGTAGAGGCCTATAGTTATGCCTGAAACAGATGCATATCACCTCTTAATATTGCACAACAATTAGTATGTAAATCACTCTTCTAGGCCCAGTGGTACAAGGCTTGGAAGAGGTGGGAGATCAGGAAGATTGACCCAAGAACATGAAGAGAGAATTCAGTATCTCAGAGAAGAGAACTTGGGGTATAAAAAAGCATTAAATCTATGTTGAACAGACAAATCATAAGTTTCTGGCTGCACACAAACACCATTCATATTCCTTTTTATTTCAGAATGCATTTATTCCATATTAATTTGGTGTTGTGTAATCTAGTCCTCATGGTTATTTTAATGTTTATACATTTTCAGATATTTTATTTTTGCAGTAAGCTATTGCACATATCAATACAGAAATGACAGACATAAAAGTGAACATTTTTTTCATTGCAAGGGCATGCATGATGGTGTTGACAGAAATCCTGCCCCTGCACTGGATATATGGATGCTTCTGCCAGAAAATTTTACAAGGAATTACCCAGCACAGTGGAGATGGGAATGTGCAATCTCCCACTCACTATAATGTCCCCTACATTTTGACTGCTGGTAAATCTGCTTGATTACTTCTCTCTGAAGAAAATCACAGAAAAACTATTACCTTGAGTATCTGTTTACAGACCAAACATTCTTTTTATAGTTTATTTTATATGACTTTCAAATTCCTTGTGGATATTCACTTTCCAATATTAAAATCTAGTAGAAAAAAAAGTTGTTTATTACTTGTAATTTAGAACATGCATAATTATGTTTTTTAAGGTATCTTTCAAGACTTATTAAATGGGTTGATTAGTTGTTCTATAACATGCATTCCAAGTAGGATTTAATCATCAGTTTTCCATTCTTATTTTAACAAAGCTTGAGTTAATAAGACCTGTTTTATGCAAGTCGTTGAGTTAAAAGATTCTTTTCATTCTACTGTAATCTGTGCAACAATTCAGTAAATGTAGAAAATAAAGGTATGGAAAAATAAGGTGCTTTCATTTATCAGTTCCTTATACCAAAAGAAAAATATATGTATGTAATCTGGTCATATTTCCAACTAAAATCAATAATTTTGAAAGTTGAGATCCCACAAGGAAATAAAATGTATATCTGGATGGATTTATCAAAAATAAACAGCGGTTGATATCCGTGTATATGATCATGGAGTTATCATCTCTTTGATAAAAATAAAATTCTTATGCATATATATCACAGTTCTTACTATAATGACATCCTTTTTCAAAGCAACAACTGTTCATTGTTAAGGATGATGCAGGTAATTAGTTCACTCCAAGAGTCTGGACTTTCTATTTTATGGACTACGATGTCATTGGGAGTGCCAGAATTTGGTCCAAGGTGCCCTGAGTCTTATGGTTCCACCTGCACCATAGCTGCTAAGATATGTGTACTTGTAATTCCCATGTCAAATTCCTGGGTTTGTAAGACTAGAATGTACCTTTATTGGTGCTATTTGTATATGTAACAGCTTGAGGTCTTACTACCATCCATGATTTTGCGTGCTTGCTTTGCTGCTTAGTATACCTAAAAACAAAATAATGACAATTGGAAAGACTTTTTTGTGAAATTAATAGTACCCACTATCTGTTATGTCTATGTCAGATATAAGAGCAGTGAATAGAGCATGGTAATCAAAAATTATTTGTTAAAAAATCAAAATTATTTAATGTTCCTCACAATAAGCACTGATATCCTGTGCTTGTCACAATTCTGGGACAAAACTGCCAAGGAACTTATTAAACTTTATAATAAAATGGTATTGTTCCAAACACAAACATGCATTAAACTTGTTTTTATGGCAAGGTGTATTGAACATGCCCAAATGAACAGCTATCATGTGTTTGGCGTCTGGGTGTCAACTACTTTGTCTCTGAACTTGGCGCTGTGTAGCCCAGTTAATCAGGAGACTGTGGCCTTGAACCTGATATAGGAGTAGTTGTTTGCCACATGCATAATACCTGTATTTAAAAAATTATACCAGTATATTCTCATCATTCCCCAGAGATTCCCTGTGAACTTTTAAAAATGTCAACAGAGAATAAAACTTTGCTGACATCAGATACTGTCATTGATGTGCTCACTTGTAATCTAACTTCGAATAAGGTAAAACGTGAAAGCTTTTTTTATGTACAGACACACTAGGCTGTAATCTGAAGCCTGAGAGGTGTTGTTTAACTCCCACATCAGGTGGCTGGAAGGTCTCTTCAGAACTAAGATAATAGAGTATTTTGCCACCTGAATCCACAGAGTTCCTTCCAGGAAAGCTGCACAAGAAAACGGCATTTTGTTCAGTTTCAAACACCCACACTAAGTATAGTGTGTAGGGTAAAACATGGTGGTGCTTAGGACGCATTGTCCAATCATAGGATGTAATCTGCATATGCATGAAGCAAACTGACCTAATTTCACCCAATGCATAATCTGGGTCACTAGTCTCACGTTTTACTACGGATACTACACAGATAAATACATTTCCAGCAAGCTAAAAGACAGAAAGAAGGGGTAATGTTTTTACTCATATATACAAGGCTTCCTAACTACTATGTACGATAATGATTTGTAGAATATTATACGCGTGTTTGTGTATGTGCATACTAGTATGTGACAAAAAATCCCTGTACTAGTAACTAGTAATTTTTAGGGAAGTTATGCTGTTTTTTTCACTTTTTTCAGCATTTATGTAGCACCGATAACACAATAAGTGGAAAACAGTTTTACCTTTTGGCTTGAAACTTGCAGAACTGATGAATATTCATAATACGCAGGTCAAGTTAGAAAATCGGCATGATTGGACCATTTATATGGAATTTATGCTGTTTTATCACTTTTTTCAGCATATATGCAGCACCGATAACACGATAAGTGGAAAACCATTTTACCTTTTGACTTGAAACTTACAGAACTGATGAATATCTATAATACGCAAGTCAAGTTCGAAAATTGGCATAATCAGGGCATTTTTATAAAAGTTTTGCTGTTTTTTCACTTTTTTTCAGCATATATGCAACACCTATAACACATTTTAAGGAAAATCAATTGGCCAATTGTCTTGAAATCCACAGTAGTGATCAGTGTTACTGAAATACAGATTGAGTTTTGAAAATAAGCTTGATCAGTTAAAGTTTGGTGAAGTAATGCCTTTTTTTGTACATAAGTGTTTTTTCCTCAAATTTAATTTTCAGGCATGTTAACAGTCTCATTTTTGAACTAATTAGATATGTTAAGTTGTTCTTTTGACATTTTCTGCATCTTAACAACCTTATTAGTTGATAACATAAAAATGATGGTAAACCTGATATTGTGTATTGTGTAATAAGTGTCAAAAATGGAAAAAAAACTCATATCTTTACAGTTTGTCAGATTCAACCATTCACTATGTTCAGAATCTCAGAATGGAGCAGGTTGGACATTTATAATTGTTCTATTGATAGTTTTGCTTTGACAACATATTTTTTGATTGATCATATAAAAATGACAGTAAATTGATTATTTTGTTTTATGTAAAAAAGGTGTTGAAAATGGAAATAAACTCTTTCAATACAGTTTTCTCTTGTTTACATTTTGGGATTTTCAAAGTATAACTCTGAACTCCATGGGCTAGTCACATTTTCTGAATATCCATGATACTTTTATTTTATCATTTAAAAATTTATTATGCTGTTAAGCATTGTGTAATATTGCATCAAAATTGAACAAAACCCTATTCTGGGCACTGCCTCCGTAGTGGCGGTAAAAGGAAAACCATGTCACTTGCTCTTCTCACACTTATAGGAAAGAAACATAGGACTGAAATACAGCTTCAGTTGAAAAATTGTCTCATTAGTTTATTTTTTAGAAGTAAAACAGGTTTTTTGTGAAAATTTTTATCTTTCACATGTTGCAATTTTCAATGTGGGACTTAGAGCTCCCTTGGGCATGTAGCCCAGTGGTGATCAAATTTTTCTTAATGTCCATGTTTTTTATAGGATATATTTTTAAATTGGTGGTATTTATACAGTTAATCATTATGTAATGTTGCATCAAAATTGACAAAAAACCTACTTTGTGCTCTGCCACCATTAATATTATGTAAAGTAAAGTGTTACTTTCTATTTTTTAACTAGTCTTACAAGAATGATTCTTAGGATTGACATACAGCTCATATTAGAAAACCAGCTCTATTGGATTATCATTTTTATTAAATTTATGCATTTTTTGTGAAATTTTCATTTTTGTCATTCTGGCACTTTCTAATTGTAAACTTGAACTCTGATGGACCTGAAGCCTTATGCTTTTACTTTCATCAGTGTTACCTGTTGTGCATGATTAAAATTTGATGTTGACTGTGCAGTTAAACATAATGTATTATTGCATCAGAATTGGCAGTCTCCCGTTTTCGTGCATTGTTGCTTTCTGCTTTTCTTAAGGCGTGTCTTATGGGCCTGAAGACCTTTGATAGACAAATGTCTGTGGTCAGTCTGTAAATTCCCCTTGGGTATTCACTAGGCTAAGTTTAGTGCTATAAACTCATTTGCCTAATTAAGTGGCCATTAAATGAGATTTCAAAAGCACACTTGTTGGTATTTCCCTGTAAACTCCCAAAGGTTAAGCTCTCTGCTAGATAACATAGTGTCCATAATAAGGAAGCAGTGAATAGCAGCTTCATTAGATTATATTTTTGTTGTTTTCTTTTTAATTTTTTCTCCAACATTGGCATTTTTAAGATGTGACTTTTAACTCCCATCCACCTGAGGCTCTGCACATTTTCTGTATTTCCACATAAGCAGTTGTATTGGTATTCATGTATTTAAACACTATGTAATATTATTTTATGCGCTGTCATCATTTTTCATATATTGGGACTTTCATCATGTGAATTTTAACTCTCATGGTCATGAAACTGTAATCTTATTGAATGGGTGGATTGAGACCATCTTCTGGGTCTCCTGGAAGACAGTCAGATTTTAAAGTTTATATTGATGGGTATCTATTTTTTCTGTTGGAAGACCATCAAAATGGAGGATGGATCAACAAAGATACTTTAGAATACTGTCAGAAAATATTTTTGGATCTGCTCCTGTTATTGACCATGTTACCTGTTGTGCATGATGAAAAATCAGTGTTGACTGACTGTGCTATTATAAGCATTATTTATTATTGCATCAAAATTGACAAAATGACCTCTTTTGCATCTTTTTTTCCTGTTTTTTTGTTTGACAGCTTTGCTGCCTTGTTTTTGAATTATAAATTATTTCCTGAATTGAAATTTTACAGCTAAATATAGGCAGGCCCATCGTTCTACATCATTATTCAGAATTCAGCTTGATACAAGAAGGCATAATCTGCAGTTCGTACAGTCCCCAAAGTTTGTGTCAGTAAGCCTCTAGTTGAATAAAAGTACTTTTCTAGGTCAAATTATATATTGGAACTTCATAAATTGCAGTAATATTTTTAAGGTATGTAGTAGAAGAAAAATGGCCTTGCTATCATATTTTTAAATTTTTTTTTGTGTGTTTGTATTAATAAAAAAAGTATCTAACATTGGATGTAATAATTTTAAAAAGTTTTTCTGTCTTTTGATGAGTTTTTCTACTGGTATGTCAATCAAAATGACAGCATGCTTACAAATCTAATGCGTGATCAGAAAATGTTACAAAAACACGATCTTCTGGCATTTCAAAGCACCCAAACAAAATATTTCTAGATGACAATGGGCAATGGTTCCATCTGATCATATAACCGATAACAGGTAAATTTCTCAGCTAAGCATTTACTAATAAGCTCTGTTAACCAGCCTGTGATCATTTTTGGCTATTTCAACAGCTTTCCAGATTGATGAAATAAGTGGATCAGTTTCAAGTGTATCTCCCTATCTTGCAAGCAATTGTTACGAAAATTACACTAAGTGTTGTGGAGACTGTGGACTACAGATGGACATCAGGGATTTTGGAGGAAACTGTTTGTTTGAAAGATATTGTCTTTTGAAGTGAATAACCCATTGAAATATGAGGTAATTTAACGTAAAAGACAATACAATCAAAAGGAAATAGTTTAAGACAATTCCCTAGTATCCTTCTGTAATGCTTTCACCCAGCTTTATGATGCTGTTTGAATCACTTGAATAGCTGTCTTTGTTATAGAGAAAATCCCAAAATCAAAATGGTATTTTTCCCCAAAATGGTGCTACAGCATCTATTGGACACTGTACTTAAACTCTGTATTTAATTGTTCTTTTGGGAAGTATGTTTTATTTTTTTAAAACAATATGAAAGAACAGGGAATTGTTTCTATGCCTTTATCCCTTTTACCGCGACTCCCCTTCTCTTAAATTTAATTGATGATATTATTATTAATGAAAACTATGATATTAAGGATATATTTATATATAATTTAATTTGCCCTTCATCTGTATATATAAAATTCATGGTGTAGTCCCTTTTTTATGACTTACGCAACAGATGAAGGGCCTACTGAATCTGTTAGGGGGTAATTAACTATCGTTTATCAGCTTCAGTAGGCATGCCAGACATCCAAGCCACCTTCTGAATGCAATTTAGTGAAATCCCCTCGGAGATGGGTCGATCCTGCTAGATAGATCTAAGGAATGGGGTCTTAAAATCTTTACTTTCACATTACTTGATATCACGATGTAATAGGTTAAACACATTCCTGTTGTATAACTGCTCTTGTTTGCTGTCCTCCTTTCCTTTTTTGACTGGATTATTTACTGCTGGCACAAAAATCAGCAGTAAAACATAACAGTCACTTATTTCTCAGTTGTATGCATGATTTTACTGTATTAAACTACTCTACTGTAAATAGTTTTGAAATGAGATACAACTTATACAAAATAGGTGATATTCATCTAATAGCCTAGTGCCTCCAATAACCTCATGAGAAATTATTTCTTTTCAGTTTTGAAAATCTGGATGAGAAGAGTAACAAAGTGACTCAGGCCCATCGACAGCTATTGCTAACCCACCACTCTCGACCAGCCTTTGAGAACAATGTAAGGCAGGCGTATGAATCTCTTGGAGTGCACAGAGGTAGGGGGCTGTCTTTTTTTAAATAAAACTACAGGAATGAAAAAGCATTTTTGCTCTGTTTAATAATTACATGAAAACTTTTATGGTAAAGGGAGCCACCAGGATACTGGACACAGGGAAAGTAATCACATTGCTCAGCAAATGTAAACCAGTCTAAATTGACTAATATCCTCCAGATGCAGTGATGGAATTTTGGAGCTAAAATGCCCAGGTGTACGTAAAAACTTTTAATGTTGTTTATTTAAAAAGGACAGTATTGTTAGTACATTTTCAATGGGATTGATGGACTTTCGCAGGTATCTTAATCTTAATGGCCTTTAACAGATATATTTGCAGCTTTTTTGTCACTCTATGGGAGTGGCATGACTGTTTTGCTTTCAATGAAGAAGATCAATGTTGAAAGGAGGCTCATGTACACTCTACGAGCAGTGGACTTTTATAAATGAAATACATCAAATGTTGTCCAGAGCTTTATTTATTTATTTATTTTTAGGTTATTAAGTACAGACACAGGTGTGTTTGTACATATAGCCGTCACCTGTGTCTGTCGTCGCCTTTGTCCCCATTGTCGCTGTCATTGCCATCGTCTCTGTGCACTTTCACCACCGATAAAACAATAAGTGGAAAACCGATTTTACCTTTTGGCTTGATACTTACAGAACTGATGAATATTCATAAAATGCAGGTCAAGTTTGAAAATCAGCATGATTGGGCCATACTTTCAAAAGTTATGCAGTTTTTTTGCTTTTTCAGCATATATAGAACACCGATAACATGATAAGTGGAAAACACTTTTCTCTTTTGGCTTAAAACTTACAGAACTGATGAATATGCATAAAACACAGGTCAAGTTGGAAAATTAGCCTTGGACTGGATTTAAGAATTTTTTAATGTCCATCTGATATGATAAGGGACAATGCTGGCTCACATATACTTTACACACATCTTATGTGCAGCAATCAGAGGAGAGGATGGGATTATACAAATCAGGTGACAGCTGGGTATTACAGGCCTTATCTAAAATAGCTAGGTGCGAGTGAAATGCAGTGTGCTGTAATGTCGGTTAATTTTGGGTTGTTAAACTGCAGTATTGTCTCCAGTTATTGTGCAATGCGATGCATACCTGATTATTAGCTCTAGTTTGTGTTTTTAGTGAAGTGGAGTTACCTTTAAGATTACACACAAATATCATGAGAACACAGTTAATCAGACAACTATCTAATTTAAATAGGAAGTCATATATACTGGCAATTTATCTCTGACCTTGAAATTGACCTTTGCCCTACTTTCACAATGAACTAAACTTTGCAAATTTTCTATCCATTATATCTCCAAAACTGGCAAAGAAATGCCCATAGTTACTATTGAACCTGAATAGGAAGTAATATGCTGGCAATCTAACCATGACCTTGAAATTGACCTTTGACATTCTTTTTATGATGAACTGAACTTTGCAAGTTTTCTATCTGTTATATCTCTAAAACTGACAGAAATACACCCATAGTTACTATTGAACTTAAAAAGAAAGTCATATACTTGCAATCTAACTGTGACCTTAAAATTGGCCTTTGACCTACTTTTCACCATGAACTGAACTTTGCAAGTTTTCCAGCCCTTGTATCTCCAAAACTGGCATAGAAATTGCCCATAGTTACTATTGAACTTGAATAGGAAGTAATATGCTGGCAATCTAACCATGACCTTGAAATTGACCTTTGACATTCTTTTTATGATGAACTGAACTTTGCAAGTTTTCTATCCGTTATATCTCTAAAACTGACAGAAATACACCCATAGTTACCATTGACCTAAAAAAAGAAAGTCAGATACCGGCAATCTAACTCTGACCTTAAAATTGACCATTGACCTACTTTTCACCATGAATTGAACTTTGCAATATTTTAGTCATTTATATCTCCAAAACTGGCAGAGATAGGCCCATAGTTACTTATGTACTTGAATAGGAAGATATATATTGGCAATCTAAATGTGCCCTTGAAATTGACCTTTGACCTTCTTTTCAGTATGAACTGAACTTTGCAAGGTTTCTCTCCCTTATATCTCCAAAACAGGCAGAGATTTGCCCATAGTTAATATCGAATTTGAATAGGAAGTCAATCTCTGACAATTTAAGTGTGACCTTAAAATTGACCTTTGACCTACTTTTCAGTATGAACTGAACTTTGCAACTTTTTTGTCCCTAACATCCCCAAAACTGACAGATATATGCCCAAAGTTAGTACTGAACTTCAATAGGAAGTCATGTACTTGCAATCTGTGACCTTCAAATTGACCTTTGACCTACTTTTCACCATAAACGGCACTTCACAAATTTGGATTTACACTTTTATTTTTCCCCATTATTCTGTTTTAAATGGTAATTTTCAACAAAAATATAGAGAGCTCTTGTTTACTACATTTCGTAGAGCTAGTCAAACACAACACTGGAGGAGGTTTCCCTTTTTTTTTTTTTTTTTTTCCATATGAGTGCTCCTGGTACAATACCTGGAGGCGGTATTGCCTCTCTGATCCTCTAGTTACTATTGATTTTGGATGAGAAGTCTAATGTTCACAATATTACTGCAACCTTGGATTTGACTTTTTATTTTTCCTCACGAATTTGTTTAAAATAATAATTTTCTAGAAAAAATTAGAATTCTTGTTTGCATTTTGTATTGCATTTTTCCAAATTGACAAAAAACAGTTTTGTGCACTGATATCGCAAATGTTATGAAATGAAAACTGTGTTACTTATTATTTTGCAACATACATAAATTTCTTAGGATTAAAATACAACTCAAATTGGAAAACCAGCTTGCTTGGATTATCATTTTTTTTTTCGAATTTATGCAATTTTTTATGAAATTTTCAAAGAGTGAACTTGAACTCTCATGGACCTGAAGCCTTATTCTAGTTTCACATTTTACTTACAACCATTTTACCTGTTGTGCATAATTAAATTTTGGTGTTTCCTTTTCTGTAAGCATAATGTATTATTTCATCAAAATTGACGGTAGCCCATTTTGTGCATTATTTTCTACTTTTTTGTCTGTACATTTGACAGCTTTGCTGCCTTATATAAGTTCTTAGCTGCAAAGCATGGACAATGTGGAACTGTATATTAAAAACTGTCATTTGACATGTGCGTGTTATATACTTTTTGCATGCTTTGATATTTTATGACTAGCCAACAGAAGCACATTAGGAGTGAATGGACTGGTGTTCACAGAGTTATTACAAGTCATTTGCAGGTATAATATGATACTATTTTATAGTCTACCTTGTCTAATTGAAAAGGAACGATTTGAATATTTATTATGTCTACACTATTAAGAAAACAAAATTTCTCAATTTACAAAAAGAAATGCAATAGATATTATTCCTTACAACATGTTGGCTTATTTAATACTGGTTTAAACTAACTTGCAGGGAGCCATGTCCAATAAGGTTGCATGTAAATGTGTTGCATAAACAAACACTGGGTAACAAATTTACCATTCAGTGAACTGTTAAGATCTTTTCTCCAAACTGCCTTTATTCATTTGCATGCAAAGCGAAACACTTCGTCACCATCGCTGACCCAAAAGCTGGATGGATGCAAAACTATTGAGCTCATTTTTTGATTCTGATGGAAGCCTCATTTTGACATCCAACCAATGTAAATTAATGTTATGGTATTGTGTCAAACAGTTCAAACATAATTTACAAATTCATTTGTAAGAAATATTGCGTTTTAGGTACAGACACAGATGTACAAATGCTAGTCACAATTGCTAAATATCCATGTTACCTGTAGTGTATAATTAAAGATTGGTTGTGGTTATGCAGTTATTATGTAATGCTGCATCAAAGTTTAAAAAAAACTGTTTTCGGCACTCCACCATTGTGACCATTAAAGAAAAAACACGTTACTTATGAATTTCAAACTTTCTGAAATTATTCATAGGTCTGAAATGCTGCTTGAGATAGAAAACCAGTCTGATTGCATTATCTTTTAGAAGCAATACAGTTCTTTATGACATGATCATTTTTCACGTATTGGCATTTTCAATGTGGGTCTTAGAACTTCCACAGGCATGAAACCAAACGGTATTCAAATTTTCTAAATGTTGGTTTAAACACAAACACACAACGCGGGCTTAGAAAAGTTGGTGTTTGCACTGAATGTGAGCGCCCTCCATTTAGCGACCTCCTGGTCTAATTGCTGTAACTCAGCGGGTTTCTGGCGATAACCTGCGAATACAAAAAGCGAAAGGCTGTGAAAGACATGTGGCTAGGCCAGTCCACGTTACTGTTGTACAAGTTTAACACAGAGAACAGTTTATCTAGCATGTAAGGTTCGTGGATTCTAGATATCGTGTCCGCTACAATGTTTTGCTCGCCGGGTACGTGGACAGCAGAGATGACGAAGTCGTACTTTGTGGCGAGGTGCGCCAGTTCTTTTAGTAAACATAAGGATGCCTTGTTGGTTGCTGTGCCGTTGTTCAGGTTAGCTACAGTAACAGTATTGTCCGTGTGAACTATTACATTGCGACCTGACCAGACGTTGCGCCACCTTCTAGCTGCCACAATGACAGCGGCCAGCTCTTTTACGTTTATGTGATGGTGTAACATATCCGGTACGTCTGAATCCCAGTGAGTGTATGTCCAGTCTCCCAGGCAGAAAGCTCCACCTGCGCGCAAGCTAGCGTCTGTGTGAACTATAACATCACTCGAGGGGGCCAGATTCTCTTTGTGTTTGATCCTTCTCTCAGCCAGAAGTCCCACCAACGCAGGTCTGGTTTAATTGATTGCAGACGAGTCTTGCTTTGTGGAGAGCTCAGAGAAGACAAAAAGGTTGAAAATTGACCTATTGTGCGCTCTTCCCCATGGGGTTACTTGTGCAGCCCAAGATAACTTCCCGGCAAGAGACTCCAGCTGGCGTTTAGAGGCTCTAGTCTTTGTTAGGAAAGACTTAACTGCTTCCTGTAATGATGTAATCTTGTCTTCCGGTATTAGTGTTAATAACAATGCTGAGAAAACATATACTTTGGGACGGGTCCGCGACCTTTTTCCAATTAATGCTATATCCTAGCTTCCGCAGGAGCCCGATAAGGGTGTTGTATGCTCTAAGACAGTCTTGGAAAGTATGCCTGGTCACGAAAAAATCATCCAGATACGCTACAGTTCCAGAGAATCCTTTTTTAATCATCATCCGCTGAACCGCCTGTGTAATTCTGTTGAAGATAAAAGGCGATTTTCTGCTCCCAAAAGGTAGACGTGTGTCGGATAGGTAAATGGGGTGCGTGTCCCCTACAAACTGCCATATAAGTCCTGTCAGAGATCTCTGCTCTCGCTTGATGTGGACCGATCTGTAGGCACTCTTGAGGTCAACTTTTGCCATAAACGAGCCAGGCCGTATACGGGACAAAGCGTCTTGGATGGATTGGTACTTCATAGCCTCCTTTGAAGCATGAGAGTTTACTCCACTATTCTCAGGCCGACTGAGATCGTGAATTACACGAATTTCACCATCAGGCTTTGGCACGCATGTAATAGCACTAGTAATTAGGGGTTTCTCTGAGGAAGTTATGTAATGTCCTTCTTTAAGTCCGTCCAATAATTGCTTTTCTACATGGGGAAGGATATCGGGCCTATTCACTCTATTGCTATTATCTACTTCTACTGGTGCAATGTCAGTAACTTTAATATCATTATCAATTAGAGAGAATCCGTTCACTATGCCGTTTAAGATGAAGTCTCTGTCTTCGTCTCCGACAAGCTCAGTGCGCCATATGTCTAAGCTGTTTAAGAGTGGGGGGAGTTGGCGCGTGGTTCCGACACTCTTGTTTAATCGTTTTTTGAATCCAGGGTAGGTTGGCCCGTTTTGTGGTTGAATTCGCCGTGGTTGCGGGCGTAGCACGTTTTGCATACCTGCGAATATTTGCAGTGACAAAGGGAACACCCGTTTTTACCGTTAAAACGATCACAGACAATGCGACCTGATGAAGGGTCGAACTTATTGCGCGCTCCTCCCTCCTGTGGTCTGGGCTGTGCGAATCTGATAGACGTGCTGTCCTCTCGCAGGAACACCTGCATCATATAAGCATTATCAGCTCCCCATTGAAAGTCGGCCGCTGCTTTGGCTTTACGGTACTCTTGGTCGTACTTTAGGACAGATTTCCATTGAAAACGTTGGCCCATATGCGCTATCTTTATGAGGTAGCTGGTGTAGTCCATAATTTGTTGCTGCGTATATCCTTCGTCGGTCACTAGTTCTCTCATGATCTTAAGACTTGCCTCCATATACTGCAGGGGCGTTACAGCTTCTAGTTTTGGTTTGGTCTCGGGAAGAGAGAGTTCAAAGTCGCCTAATTTCACCGCTGACTTAGTTTGTTGAAACTGGGTGATACATTTTGTATAGTCACGAATGTCTCCACACTTACTGTTGTTGCTTGCGGCTATGTCAAAAGGGTCGAAAACGTATGAAGACTTACCCTCTTGTTCTGGCTTAGGAGTATTTTTTGGCTAAAATGGAGAGCAGATTTGTGCAGAGCAGAGGCTGTTGTGAAGCTTGTTGATCCTGCGTTCCCGATGATATGGACTGGGGTTGGGTCTGTGCAGGCTCTTTGACTGGAGATGGCTCCGCTGACTCTTTCAATTCATCAATGGCTCCCTGTAGCAGTAGCAGCTGCCCGAGGGAGAGGGATTTTCCAAAGAATTTGCTGGTATTGGCACTGTTGAGCATTTTAATGGCTTTCATGCTTTCGAAACCATTCTCTCGCAGGAGAGTAAGTGTCTCATCATTCAGCTCGGCCTTCTTGGCCCACTCCTCTAATTCTGTACAGCTATCCATAACTAAAAACTAGTATAAGCCAGAAGCAAAAATTAAAAAGCCATAAGCGGAAAGCGTGCAGCGCTGCACTGTTCAAGATGCCGAAATTGAATCTGACGGTCTAACATGCGCGCGCAGCTGAATGCAGGGGGCGCTGCCGCAGGTGGCGCTTCCGGGTCTCACGTGACTTACTAGGCAGCTGGCGTTGAGTGATGCATTTAAATCAGATTAACAAATGTTAATCTCCACGTAATGTTTAGTAGGTAAAAAATTGGTGATGATCATGCTGTTGATCGTTATGTAACATTGCGTCAAAATTGCACAAAAAAAAACTTATGAAAAGAAAACTGTGCTACTTATTATTTCGTAACATACAAGAATGATTCTTAGGATTGAAATACAATTCAAATTGAACCAGCTTGCTTGGATTATCATTTTTTCTTGAATTTATGCAATTTTTTTGTGAAATTTTCCTTTTTCTCATTCTGGAAATTTCATAGTGTGAACTTGAACTCTCAAGGGCCTGGAACCTTATGCTAGTGATAGATTTTACTTACTATATTTAACTATTACCTGATGTTCATAATTAAAACTTGGTGGTGACTTTACCTAAGTCATATTTTGGCAGTTTTACTGTGACCTTGAATTTTACCTTAACCTTATTTTTTTCTCCATGAACCACACTTTGCAAATTTTCAAGCTGTATTGAACTTGAAAAGGAAGGTCTTATATTCACAATCTTACTGTAACCTTTGATTTCACCTTTTACTTTTCCATACAATTTTGTTATAAAGAATAATTTTCTATGAAAAATGAGCCTTTGTTTATTGCATTTTGTAGAACTTGTCAATCACAACACTGGAGGTGGTGTCCCTTTTTATTTTCTATACGAATGCACTAACTCCAGCTGATGATACCTAGAGGCGTAGCTGTCTCTCTGATCCCCTTGTTACATTTGTGCCA
Organism: Lingula anatina; assembly: GCF_001039355.2. The sequence continues at coordinate 328,264 of NW_019775503.1, forward strand.
AATTTCATGCTTGTTGGCAAAAATACACAATTCACCCTTTTTTCCTTACCATATTGCTGGACTATCAATTTGAAAAGCGGCTTTTCAAAATCTGATATTTCCCATACCTGACAAACCTTTTTTTTCTTACTATTTTACTGTATTTTTTTCTGTCTTTCCTTGTTCAGGGACTTTCCTGAAGCAGTGAAAGAAAAGGTAATGAAGAAATTAGCATGCAGGGACTGGGAGGTGGTTACACATGATGTCTTCAGGTCTGCAATCTTCACATGTTTTGTATTAAAAGGTGAGTACATTTAACACAACATGTGTGACCTTATGTTGCACCAAACACAATGTACATTTTAGATAAGTAGTAAGATTGATATAAAAATGCATGTGTTCATAATTTGACATTTAAATTAAATTATAAAGAATATGTACTTAATTGCAAAATTAGAGGTCCATCTATAACAGAGATGATTTTACATTTTACAAACCTCAATAGTTTTTGAAAGAAGAAATTAAATATTCGTATTTAGATAAGTAAAATTGCATGGCTGCAGAAGAATTTTGTTAGCTTGGGACAATTAACTGATCCCGTCTGAAGATTATGACAATGAAGGCAGGATGCTGAACGTTTCAATATTTCAAATTGTAATCTTTTAATTCTAATCATGCATATTAGATATTGTTATACTTCGAATAATTAAGTTATCCCGTCTGGAGATAAAATGTTCAAATAGAAGCATAAAATTATACTGAATTGACCAATGAGAGTGAGGGGGACCACCCCTCACCTCAGAAGTGGCACTGGAGTTCAGTTGAGCTCCAGCCACGATTCTGTAGACACCATGTATTTGCTCAGCTTATATTAATAAAGGTCCATAACCACACGAAATTAGTTGGTTATACATCTGCTAAATTCAAGTTCATAAACAGCAGGTGAAAGACCAGAGTGTGCAAAACACCCCATGCTCAGAACACTTTGAAAAATGTGGGCGTGGAAAATTTAGGGTCTTCACATTCTTTAAAGTAAATTGGAATGATGAAATTGAACGCAGGGCAAGGGAAAGGTATTTTAAAGATATATTTAAGCCCAAGTTAAATGAAAAATAATCATGACAATTTAACTTAATGAAATTAATGAACAGCAATTGAAAATCAATTATTGGAATGTCTATCATTGTTTATGCAAAAAAAAAAAAAAAAAAAAAAAAATGTCACTGTCTCTAAGATAAGACAATAGACTATACAGTTGCCTAGTAACAATAAATAAACAATCATTTTATTATCTGTAGAGCCTGAAAGAGGCAAAAATGTTTACCATGAATAATTAACCATTTCAACTATATTATATGACTTGTTTTGACTTTTAAAATATATTTTCTGTACCGAAATAACTGACTCACTTTTGGTTTTATATATTCTCAACATTTGAGTAATCATATATATATATATATATATATATATATATATATATATATATGATTACTCAAATGTTGAGAATATTACTAAAATTTTAGACTGGGTTCCCACAGATTTAGATCGACCCATCTTGATCGACCTAACTCCCTGGGGGTTCACGCTAAATTGTTGTCAGTCGAGCGCGCACGAAAGTTAATTACCCCCTTACAGCTTTTAGTAGGCAGGACAGACATTTAAGCCGGCTAAATTGACAGCAATCTAGTGAGACTCCCCACGGGGATAGATCGATCAAAAATCTGTGGGAATGCAGTCTTAGCTATTCAAGATCATATTCTAATAACATGGATCAATAACGGCTATACCTGAATTATAGTAACTCTTTTTGTGACATTTTAATTGGCCTTGTGATCCAAGCATGCATTGAATCCTGGGCACAATGTCTCACAAAAAAGAACACAAGCGATCTTCAACCAAGGGAGAAACTGTAATTGTTTGTATTTCAGACTTCCTTCAGGAGGCAGAATCCCTGTACTGGTCCATAGATCTGAAGCACAATGGAGAAGCTGACAAAGTGCTCTGTGATGCTGTACTACACCAGATTCTTATAGCTGTGTCCAGCTCAGAGAGTGACCCAAAGTGGTAAGATCTTGCTTTGTTCCAGTGACTGTCTTCATTAAAAATTAATGAAATTCAAGATGGTACCGTAACAAAGCTATGCAATGTTTTATGATAGAAATACAAATGCTAAAATTTCAGTGTTATTTTTATTAACTCAAATTTTGTCATCTTTTACTTGATAGATTTGAGTAAGTTGAAATCTTAATTTTGAATGAGTACACTCGCTCATTTTATTGCCATTTTATTTACTTATGTATTTGTTAGTGTGATGGATGCTGGCTACTCATTGGCACCTGACCGTCTGTACATGGCACTGAATAAGGTAATACCATCTTACCACAAATATTTAACTTTTGAGTTTTTCTCCTTGTGTTTAAATCCTTCTCTTGGGAGAATAGTTGAATTAATGTAGGAATGCCAGTGTTAAGTCAGTTTGTTAGTACCTCTGACAAGCTCCCAGTTCATTGAGTGATGTAAAATTGGGATTTTTGGAGCAAAAACATCATTTTCAGTTTCCTGATTTTCTCTGGCACTTGGACAGCTATAAAAATGCTTTTAATGGTATTATAACACTTGAACAAAGTACCAAAAAAGGGGTTCGAGGGTTTTTCTTTAAGACATATTGTTGATTTTATTTATAAAAATGTGATTTTTTGCCCTATTTGAGTACAGTCCCACCTTAAAAAGGTAATGAGATGAATTGGCTAAGATTGTGGTGGAATTTGTGATGTTGTATGGTGTAGGATGTCTGGTCGAATGGAGCTGAGATTTAATTACTGTGTCCCTGCAAGTACCATGTGTGGGAAGGCTTGTGAGAGGGGAAGGGACCATTTCAGGATTAAACAGTCTTCCTTTCATGTAGGGTTTGCCATATTTGATCCTTGGACCAGTTGATACTTGGATCTTCTATTCTGAATGGCCCCTTAGTCAAAGCACTATTCAGCAAAATGTTTCAATGGCAATAAGATTAGACTGGATTTTGGCAATGGTAGGTAGTTGTCAGTCATATTCGAGTTCTTCAAGAATTATTTATGCTCATTTCTTATCATTTTATGGTGTTATATTACATTCTTAATGACATATCTACACCATCGAAGAGCAAGCCCTATATCTCTTTTATTATTGTTACTGTACTATCATGTAAAACTGCTTGCACCTGTTAATACTTTGAAGGTTTTGAAATGTGGTCTAATTCACCAGCCAAATCCTCTTTGATTTTTCTCAACAGTTTTTATGTACAGACACAGATGTGTCTGTACATATTGCCATCACCTGCGTCTGTCGTCGCCGTCGCCGATGCCGATGGCGATGCCGATGCCGTCGCCGTGCACTTTCCTTGTAAACACGATAAGTGGAAGGCAGTTTTACTTTTTGGCTTTATATTTACAGAGCTGATGAATATTCATAAAACGCAGGTCAAGTTCGAAATTCAGCATGATCGGGCCATTATTGTAGAATTTATGCTGTTTTTTCACTTTTCAGTATATATGCAACCTTGTAAACACATTTTAAGGAAAACCGATAGGCCTGTTGTCATGTAACTCACAGGAGTAATCAATCTTACTAAAACGCAGGTCAAGTTCGAAAATCAGCATGATCGGGCCACTATTTTAGTAGTTATGCGGTTTTTTCATTGTTCAGCATATATGCAACACTGTAAACACNATTATTCCAACCAATTTAAATGTACAAAGTGGTCTGTGTGGACTCCAGGAGATAAAGCTTCTAGTGCCTCACACCAGAGTTACACACAGGCTTGCATTGACTTTCATCACATAAATATTCACTACTGATTAAAATCATGCAGCCACCGGTCAGACTGGTTTTGTCCTGATTATGCTATGTAACACTAAGGCCAGGATATTAAACAAAGATCAGGATAATCTTATCTACTATTCTTATCTTACAAATTTTAATTTTATCTAAGCGTGTGTACAAAAGATGACAGAAACAGACACCAGGGTATTCTTATCTTTTTAATCATACCAAGATGACTTCTAATTGAATTATATTCTATAATAAATATTATATTCTAGGAGGTCTAAACAGAAAATTTATAATATGATTAAAATAATTCAGTAATAATAAATTTCAAAGAGTTAACTATAAATAATTTTCAACCATAAAAATAAATAATGCTACGTAACTGCTATACATCTTCTATCAACTGTGAAGTCTTTCAAAAATGTCAAAGTAGGATTCATGAGAAAGATGCCTTGTTGTATTTTGACATCACTAAGTCTGTTCAGTTCTTTCGACAGGCAGTTCAGTGCACAATAATTCTTTTCGAATTGTTTCTCCAAAATGTTGATCTTTGTTTTTCTTTTTTAAATAATGTTTTCCAAACTTAATATTGTCTACAGGTTCTGGTCCAATTGTAAGCCCTCCTTTTTTATTTCTTTAGTAAATTCATGACACTGCTTGTAATATTTACAGTTCTACTGTGGAAGTAAACAGAAAACATCAGCCAAATTTTCACAGTCTTGGAATGATAAATCAGTCTGGAAATTACTTTTTCAAGAACTGTTTTACATTGATGCAGGTGACTTACTTGCACAAAGGAACAGCCCAGTTCCCCTCTTTTTTAGCTATTTTTGATTTCTCTTTTTTCTCAATCTCTGTATTCTGTATGGTGTACTTTTCTTTGTTATTTTCATTGCTGATCGAGTGTTGACCTCTGCTCATCATTTTTGGTGTCCTTGGATCAGTTTTCCACTTCAGAGTAGTAGACAGAAATTCTTATCCATTATTTCTTAAATTCATATCCATAATTTAAGGTAGTCCAACTTCTTTTCAAAAAGTGCTGTGAGCAGGGGATGGGGTAAAAAGAATAAAAATATAAAAAATAGAATAAAGAATAATTTTCAGTTGCTGACTTACATGTTTCTTGTGTAGTTTTTATTTTGGTAGCAGTCTGTACTGCTAGAGCATGTAGAGTTTTATGTCAAATTATTATTCAGTAGTTGGGTGTTTCTGTCTCAGCCTGTAATCTACTAAATAAATGCTGCTCTTGAAGAGACTTGTGCTGTTTGAAAGTCTGGAAGGTATCTTAACATCTTTTGCCTTGTTCTCTTTAGGATGAAAAAAATAATCTCTGAAGACTATATAATACATAACACATCCAGATAAACTTATTTTCTAATTTTATTGTGTTGTATAAGCTTTAGGTTGTGCTACAATGTGGTGTTCTTCGACTGGGTATATCAAATTACTTTCTGCTAATTTGCTAAGCCACCAAGGCTGTCCCGACAAACAAAACCATCATTTTCCAAAAAATTGTAAGCGTTATGACTGTCTTTGGAAATATAGGCTGTCATCTCAGTTCACAACCCATCAAAATGATGGGTGGATGGTTGGTTAGGGAAAGCCTTTCATGCTGCTGGAAAATCCACTTCTACTTCACACCTGAGTCTCAGCTCAAATTACTTTCTGCTAAAATTGGCTAAGCCAGCTTTACTTCCTACACAACCCGATGTTGCAACCTCCAGCACAATCTAACCCAGTCCGTCTTATCCATAGTCCTTTGTAGTTTCCTAATGTACAGACACAGATGTGTCTGTGCATATATCCCTCGCCTGTGTCTGTCGTTGTCGTTTACCGTTGTCGCCATGCACATTCAGCGTTATTCTAATAAAATGAAAATGTTTTTACCTTTTGTCTTCAATCTTTCAGAACTGATAAGTACTCATTAACTAAAGACCAAGTTCAAATATCAGCCTGATGGGACTATTTTTCCAAAAGCTGTTTTTTTTTTTTTTTTTCCTAACTTTATACAAATAAAACAAAAACCATGTCATATTTTGCTTTTAAACTTGCAGGACTGATTGAATTCAAAGGTCTGATATATATAGATCATGTTTGAAAATTAGCTTGATTAGTTAATTTTTGTTTAGGTTAAGCTGTTTTTGTATATAAATAGGTTTTCCTCAATTCTTAGGCATGTTAGCAGTCTCAGTATTGAACTTTTTATATTTGTAAAAGTTCTTTATATTCACATTTTTCTGCATCTTAGCAATTATTTAAACTGCTTTTTTAAAAATGATGGTAATCTTTTATCTTGTATTGTGTAATAAAGTGCCAAAAAAAAAAAATAAAGGCATACCATTGCAGATTCAATCCCTCACTGTTCTTAATCTCAGAATGGTGCAAATAAGACATTTAAAATTGTTCTGTTGACATTTTTCCCATCTTCACAATCTTTTAGATAATCATTTTAAAATGAAAGTAATTTGGTATTTGTGTATTATGTAATAAGTGTTGAAAGTGAAAATAACACATTTCAGTACTTGTGTACATATTGGCATTTTTAAGGTGAATTATCCATGGGCCTGAAGACCTTTGCCAGTCACAGTTTCTAAATATCTATGTTACTTGCAATGCATAATTTAAAATTGAAATTGATTATTAGCTGTTAAACATTATGCATCATTGCATCAAAATTGATTAAAATAGTTAGTGTACTGCCACTGCAAATGCTCTGAAAAGAAACTGCATTAGTTATTATTTTGTAACTTATAAAAAAATGATTAACATACTGTGCAAATTGGCAAACCAGCTTGATAAGATTATTCTTCTTTCTAGTTGTCTGTACATTTTACAGCTTTGCTGCCTTGTTTCTTATGAGGATTTTAATTGCATAGTTAATATGTGAATCAAATGATAAATGTATAAAATATTGCAAATTGTAGGCCTTGGCAAATTCTTCAACTGGGAAATCTATAATGCCCTGTGAGGAGTTCATTATCACAGCTGCAGATGCTTTCTTACTCAAGGTTGGTCTTCAAAATTTAACCTCACAAATGGTCCCACCATCAAAATATCAGATCATTATAATCAGTCCTGTCGTACGTCATAATATCCTCCTTGCTGATAAACATGCACAACATACATGTATTTTTAAAGAGCAAGTTTGGTCAAACAAAGACTTTGGCTCATATGATAGATAGTTTAACACTTTATTTAGCCAATCCTTTGTTATAAAAATGCATGATAACACTTCAACAACGAGGTTGCATTTTAACGAGGGTAAAGAGAAACCCATGAAGTCTGTTTCTTGGAGGATTGAAGATTGGAGGATCCCACAATGCAATTCACCATGATAAAATGTACGTGTTAATTGGCAATTTTTTTGAGGGGGAATAGGCCCATAAAACAAATATTGAACCTTGGGCTCCATGTAGTCTGTATAGCGACTACAGGTTACGTCACACATCTTTGCATTCTGGGAATGAAGTCAAAACTGCAACTAACAGGTGCAATGAAGTTCCGGTAATTTTATTGCTTTATATTTGATTTAAACAAACATGTATCACAATATCATTATTTAGCAATTGTCAATGGTTCGAAGTGTTTATATAGTTGGTATGTGTAACAAACTCAAAAATGCTTGACCAAACTTACTCTTTAAAATGTTATCCAGAACCCTGTAGATGCACCCTTCAAGAAAATTATGAAACTTATTTTCAAAATTGAACAGGTGTTGTAGAAAGACTGTGATGCACATAGCAGCAATATTATATAAAGAATTGATAAACCAAATTTCAATTCAAATTGTTGTATAAATAGTAAAATAGAATTCTTCAAATTTGGTGCAAACCATAACGCTGACGCTTTCTAGATCTTGATGAAAACGAAGGCGCATTATGACATCATTCAGTTGTATTTGGAAAACTGCTGGGTGATTTTCCAGTGAGAAATAATTAGTAGCTAACTCATATGTTTTAACATGTTTAAAATGTTTTATTAAAATAAAATAAGCATACAGACTGTAGAAGCTACAGTGCATAATTAGACAAAAATTGTACATTCCTGGCCTTGAATTATCAGGGTTAACTTAAATAAAGTGTTCCATAGGTCTACCCCAAACTTATATATGGTAAACAAGCATGTAAATGCTGTTTGAATCTTTTATCAGATGTTTAATTTTACTTGAGAATGCAGCGTGTTTGTACTAGGCATGCCGGGAAAACAACAACAACAAAAAAACATACTTCTGGTTTTCCATAATATCTTGAAAGTCACGATTTCTTGAAGGGTGAATCTACGGGTGCCAACTTAATATGGGGACCATACTTCAAAAGCAGTGCTGCTAATTCCATGATGGTCTCCCCACCTCCACATGTGCCATTGCTGCAGGGGCCGAGCAATTAAACCTTGGAGCCGAGATTTAATCCATTTAATGGCACTTGTGGAGGCGGGGAGACCATCAGGAATCAACAGCATCGCTTTTGATGTGGGGTCGGCCATATTTAGTCAGCAGGTCAGTTAGTACTCGAATCATCTATTCTGAATGGCCCCTATGACACTAATAACATGTCACTTTTAGTTCAGCATGTTGATATTATAGATAAATTTGTAATAAACTGAAAGTAAGACCCCATTCCCATGAACACCATTGGTCTGCATTTAGAGTGAGAGTCCCAGCAAAGTTGGGCTGATCCTTAGAGACCATTCCCATAGATATAAGATCTCCTGGGGAGTCTCACTAGATTGCTGTTAACCTGACCGGCTTAAATGTCTGTCCCATCTACTAAAAGCTGTAAGGGGGTACGTTGTTAACTTTTGTTAATTGGGCTCTGGGAAGCTGACAGCAATTTAGCATGAACCCCCAGGGAGTTAGGTCGATCCAGATGGATCGATCTAAATCTGTGGGAACCCAGTCTTAAAGACAGATGTTGTCTATGGGGAATGTAGCCTAGGGGTGTTATGTAGCAACCAATCTCATACATATACCATTGGTACTTTCATATCAGTTTTACATATAATCCCTGTTGTTTTTAATAATTAAATATAATTTTCATGCCTTACCATGACACTTTCTTTTTCCCAGGTTAAGGGATTCAAGTAAACGTAAAAGTATGAGTTGATCCATAGGAAAATTGATCATTTGGAGAGGAGAGTTGAAGAGCTTAGGAGATGTCCTGGAAGATGGGGCACAAATCAGTTATCTTATTTCAAAAACATTTATAATACACAGTTCATACAGAAAAATACTTGTTAAATTCAGGGACTTTCAAGGACTTTCAGGACTCAAATTCAAGCACTTTTCAAGGACATTTTGGTCATCAGGAAAGGCAACTGCTATTAATCCATACAACAAACATTTTATAGTTGTACATAATTTATGAAAACAATTTATTTTACAAAAATAAATAAATAAGAGAGTAAAATGGAAAAGATGTATATAAAAAAATTTAAGGGGGGGGGGGAGAGGTAAAAATAATCTGTAATGATCACTCTCTGACAATCTTCTGTGAACAATGTCCCTTTAATAAATATCAAAATTGGTTTCTCATCTTCCTTGGACCGTGAACTATCTCCCCCTGACTATCTTCTGCAAATGAAGTCCCTTGAATAAATATGAAAATTGGTTTCTCGTCTCGCTAGGACCACAAACCATCTCCCGCCGAAGATATGAAAATTGCCTTATTGTCTGTCAACCAATTATGAAAAGCTACTTTGAGAGTGGTGGTAATAAATTATGAGAATTACGTAAGCACAGGAACAAAAAATCCTGCCTCAATATGAGAACCAGACAACTATGGAGTTTTTAGCCTCCAAATTCTACAAAATGTCAATTATTAGTATGTTTATAAATAAGCCTCACATAAGAACTTATTATATTGTATATTTTATTTTTATTTCAATTGAAGATTCCAATTTATAATAAACAAGAATGTTTGATGCATGTATGTCAAGCTATGATCTTCATTTAAAAATTGTATCGTAGTGTTAGGTACCATTGCCTCAAGAAAAATTAGAACTGGCGCTCTAAATACGGAAACAGAATTAAAAATTTTTATTGGCCATTTTCGTCCACACATAAAAACATCCTCACAGCATTACCTGTAATCAATCTTCCTATGATTTTCAATGCAGTTTGCAATATCATTTTCAATCTCCCAAATGGAGCATATTATTTATCAAGGTGGAGAGGGGCAGAAATTCCCCTTGAGGCCATACATAACACTAAAAATTCAGTGGGAATCCCCTAATAATGAAGGCAAAATAAATGCTATTCTAGAGAAAGTCTAACGGCTTTACCTTTTAATACAACTGAAGGCAGTAAATGTTATTCTAAGGAAAGTCTGGTGGCTTTACCTTTTAATACATACTGTTGAAGTTAAAAGTAAATAAAACTTGCGCTGGTTCAATTTTTTTTTTTTTTTACGGTTTTACATTACATTCAAACCACGTGTGACCAACAAACATGTCACAACTTCACCCCACATGGAGTCCACACTCTCTCCAACATGGAAAAACTACTCACTTCTTCCTTTTTGGCCACTTAAGGGACCCACTGCATAGTCACCTCTAACACAATTTAACACAATTGATCACAACCATACAACAATATTTGACATTCTCCCCACCTTGAAATATATTACATATATTTCAATGAATAATACAATAATAATAAATCTTACTTTATTACTAGCAATACAATACAGTTAATAGTGTGCCAATTATCAAGTCCATGTCCAGTCCTTTGTCTCAATTCCAGTTCATGATAATAATATTCACAGTTCATAAGTCCAGTTTCTGTCTCAGTTGTGTTGTTGGGAGAAAGCGCATGATCAATGTCAAATTGTTGCTTTCCTGTAGAAATGTTAACCCCTTCATCATCTAACTCGGGTTCTACTGGCAAAGATTCTAAACCTACCCCACTACTAATTTCAAGGTCATGTAACTTTTGTATTGGTCTGGTAATTAACCCTTTACTAGTTTTGACCTCAACTGACCTGACTAGACCATCTCCATACCTGGAAAACCCTTTGCACTACTCGCAACGGCCATAATAAACGTGGAGAATTTTGGTCTCTCACTGAAACTACTGATCCAATGTTTAACCCTTTCCCACCTGAAACACTACTTTGACAAGATGGAAGGTTACGAATGTATTCTGATGACCATTTTTCCCAAAATTTGTTCAACAATTGTTTTCTATGATCATACATGGCAACCAAGTCTACATTGTTCATATCAGGAATTTCTTCCAAATCATTCAAAGGACCACTGGTTAACAGTCTTCCTACAAGAAAATGTGAAGGGGTTAAAGAAACCCGGTCCTCTACATCGTCTGCAACAAAGGTAAGTGGCCTGGAATTGATACAGGCTTCTATCTCAAACAGGGTGATTTCTAATTCACTTCTAGTCAAAGACCATCTTTTTCAAAGATGATTTCACAGATCCAATCAAACGCTCCCACCATNGCATGTGAACGAAGCCTAACCGTTGACATGTGATGCATTCTCGTTTCACACGTTTACACATGCGCCTTGCACCAATAATCCAATATTCATCTCTCAATCTGACCAATAAAGAGTTCACACCTGCATGCCTCATATGACAGATGAGAAAACTGTAATCTGCCTTTAACCCTCAATAAACCATCACCATCAATGAAAGGTGACAGTTTAAATAAAGGGGATTTCTTTGACACAGACTGTTTTTCAAGAACACAGGCTATTTCTTCACTGAAATTCTCTCTCTGCACAACAGATATCAGGCGCACTTTAGCTTCCTGAAGCTCCCTAAGGGTCAAATCACCAGTACAACAAGCTTCATTAATGGCTTTCAAGTTGCCTATAAATCTCAAAACCCATCCCACAATCCGGAGGGTCTTTGTAAATGTATTCCATCTTTCAAACTGAAAACCAGCATTAGAAAGGGTTTCAAACTTTAGTAAAACTGGATTTGATTTCATTTCAGAAATACCCCCCCCCCCCCTTCTTCTACATTTGTGTCAGACACTGTTCCCTGGCTAGTAATCATCAGTGTATTTTCACGGAGGAAAACTGGTCCATGTAACCAGGTTTCAGATACACAAAGTTCTGGGCCTGAGACACCTCTGCTAACCAAATCTGCTGGATTTTGGGGACGTTCACATGGAAAGTCTATTTTCTAAAAATCTATTTTCTAGAGAAGGGGGGCAGTGGAAATTAGCTGGGGGCAAGTGAAATTTGTCTGCAGTAAGCCTGACTGGACATTTCACCTGAATAGTGTCAAGCCCTGCAGCAGTGTAATAATCACAAATACTTAATGTCTAAATTCATTAATAGATATGCCAACTAATTTTAGTAATGTTATATAGTTGCTTGCTAGATTTTATGTAAATATAGATATATGTAAGACGGGTTTCTCTCACCTTAGATCACTGCTTAATTATTTTCAGCTTAAAAAAGAATGCAAATATTTCGAAAAATAAAAAATTCTTTTCAGAGCTATGGCTTTTTTTTTTCACAATAAAAATGGGAATTGTAAACCTTTTCTATGCAGTGCTATTATTCAGCACAGTACAATTATTAATTTTTAAAGATTTTTTTTTATTCAGTGCAATTTTTCAGACAGAACAATTGATAATTGTGGAAGATTTTTCCACACTAGGCCCTACAATTATTTAGAACTTCAGAGTAATAGCATCCAGCCTTTTTTTAGTAGGGGAGACCGGGGCTAGTTGGACCCCGGGGTAAGTTGGCCCCCCGTCAATTTATGAAAAAGTAACTACGATGTAAAAAAATTGGCCACATACTCTTGTAAAATGACCGTAGCCTATAATGCTAAGGAAGTGTCGGACATTAAAAAGTTTTACTTAAGCGGTGAGTCGAAATAAACTTTTTTTGCACCTAAAAGTAATTTTGTTTAAGAGATTTAAAAATCTATTTTCACATGCTTTTGATCGAATATAAGATATGTATAGGGCATCAAACTGAAGCTCATTGTTTCAAGTTTCACGGAGATGTATCATCGTTGCTCATTCTAGCACCATAAATGGCTAACATCCTTTAAAATAAATCATGTGCACCCGGGGCTAGTTGGCCCCCTTGACTCGGGGCTAGTTGGACCCTCACATTACCCACAATCCTTTGCGCGCAACGCTGTTTGAAATAAACAAGTTGGTGAAATTGACAAAGTTTGCCGGTGTCTATTACCGTCTGATTGATTTTATTTAATTTGCTCTCTGGTGTCTTTTTGAAAATTTATATTAGAAATGTTCTGTTGATTGTATGTATTAAAAAGCAAAACTTTCTTTAGAAAAACATTTATTTTGCCTTAATTCATTGTAAGGGGATTCAATTTGTATTTACAGTGTTATATGTGGCCCCAAGGGGATTTTCCACCCCTCCCTAGCTAGAGACCATTGTTGAAACAAACTCAGTGGTTTAAAACTGAATTTGTTACTTTCTTTTCATACGAAAGTTATTAGTCGTTTTCATTCGTTAAAAACCTGCTTTATACCATTATTAATTTATTCTTAATTAAAACAAAACAAATTTTATTGATAGATATTTTGGTTCTTGCAACACATACCCCCCCCCCTACAACGTGACGTACGGAAACCTAAAAAAAAATCTGCCTCATTTGAACTATTTATTCATCGAAGACTCTCAAAAATCAATTTAATAAATTAAAAATTTATAAAAATTTATTTCAAGGCGTTTACATGGGATATATACTTCATTTTCGTATAGGGGGGGCCAACTTGCCCCGACCCTGGGGCCAACTTGCCCCGTGGCGGGGCAAGTTGGCCCCCCTGACGTCAACTGCGTTTTTTGTCAAATCGTGAGCCATCTGGCATTATGTTTGAAAAATAATGGCGTTGCATACGTAGCTTAGTTCATAGGGCTTACTTTGAAACCGGTTTTGTAGCTCTTACCCANCTCCTGACGTCAACTGCGTTTTTTGTCAAATCGTGAGCCATCTGGCATTATGTTTGAAAAATAATGGCGTTGCATACGTAGCTTAGTTCATAGGGCTTACTCTGAAACCGGTTTTGTTACTCTAACCCATTCCTAGTTGGCTCTACAAGGCCAAAAGTGTCTTACGGGGCCAACTAGCCCCGGTCTCCCCTATTACACGTCCCTATACTCCCGTTACCGATAGATACATAAAAGAAAAACGACAAAAACGTCTTTTTAGATTTAAATACTGATAGATCCGATTTTTTACCACCGTCCCATATATTTGCGTTCGTACGACGTCCACATTAACCCACGTGCTTATAAATCCGCATACCTATAGATCCACGTATTTTTATATCCAAATACCGATAGATCCATTACAGGTACACTATTGATCAAAATGGTTGGTATACTACTCAGTACATGAAATGTCCTTTTTTTAATGACAGTACACATATTAATCCCTTCAGCAATTTATTATTCTACTAGATCGTTTTTACGCAATACTTGGGTAATTTACATTAGGCCTACTATGCCTACATGTAATGCATTAACTGACCGAAATTTATGATTTCACTAGATGTTTTGTTATTTTCATGTTACATTCATGATGTAGTTTTGAGTACGAAGGTTTCTGACAGGAACCTAAGCAGATTATATTTTCTTTCCATAGCGATTAATCCCAGAAACACACACACACACACACACACACACACCACCCCCGTCAATTAAGAAAACTGCAAAAGTTGATGAAATAATGTTAAGAGTTGCTCCCGTCTTATTTTGTTCAATTTTATACTGTGTATGATTTATTTGGGCATTTGCATGAATGGCTCTGCCTGATGACTGTCTTGTATAGGCCTAGGCCTACTTGATAGAAACCGTTACTGTATGGTTGACAAACATACCCAAAGTTTAGGCCTACAGGCAAAAATCGCCTGTATAGAAATTAATTACGCCTGTATAGTTATTTAGATTGATGAAGGTTACGTGCGTACATTGCGGAATGGAGTAGGCCTAAATGATAGACGTGTAGACGTTTGGTAGGCCTACTCAGTATTTGAGCGTAGGCCTATTCTGATACAATTTTATGTTAAAGTTTAGGCCTAAAGCCCTAGTAGGCCTAAGGGAAAAGTTTGTTCTCGTAAATGCTCTTAATTTTTTATTTATATGCCAAATTTACACTCCCGTTAATTCATCCTCATCCATAAGAGTAGGCCTAATGCAACACTGCTGTCGGAACGGATTTTTTTTTAATTGAGGGGGCGGGGGGGGGGGGGGAAGGCTGTGCGAGCAAGGGTAGCGAAAGCCAGGGAAGATAGGCCCTACGCGAGCAAATTATTCGCTGCAGCCCCCTCTCCCCGCTTCCGACGGGCCCTCGTAAACAACATGGTTTGTTTGGAAATGCATTTTAGCCGATTACGGTGTCAGATAGATGGATCTAGCGGTAGGCCTACCTGGATCTAAAGATAGGCCTACGTGGGTTAATTTATAGGGATCTGTTGGTGGATCTATCGGAGCGTAAATTTAACGAGACGTAGGCCTAAATCTATTGAGACGTGTATGTATAGGCCTAGAGACGTATCTATCGGGACGAATATTTTATTAGGACGTTTATCTGTAGCCTATGGCGGACCCCGGTGTTGTTGAGCAGACGACGGTGTGCAACGCGGGAACGAAAATGAAATATCTGCGCAGGTGCAGTGTCAGGTGTCCTAGTTTATGGCACCTTGCATTTTGTTGTGAAATGAAGAAGTTGTCTAAAACTCATATATAGCAAATAAATTATTGAAATATGAAAAACTCCGTGCTGCACAATGGTCGTAATTCCTGTGCTAAGTAAAATAAGATACCTACGCGGTGGATGACGTCATCAATGACACCACCCACTCCTAGTGCAAGTAGAATGGCGTCCGTCTTCTGAAAGCAAGCAAACCGACGCTCTGTATTTATTTGACCGATCATCAATGAAAAAGTTGATAGGATAGCAACTAACTGAATTAGGACTGAAAAACAAAGTATCAGGTATGTTTTTATCATAGATACAAGTATACTGCAATTCAGGCTCAGCGTTGGGACCGCCTCTGTATCATTTCTGTGTCAGAGCCTTTTGAATTCTTGACTTGGTAGATAGTATTTTTTTATAATAGTGTCTATTTTTAGGATGACCTGTGCCACCTTAGAATGAAGCGGTCGCAAATGGCCATGTTGTGCTCGAAACTGTACTTGGTGAATAAGCTTTTAAATTTTCGAGATTTTTTCACATGAAGTGAATACGTACTGTACTAGTATACATTTATGCGAGATTTTCCCGCCAAAACGATACACAAGGCTTTTTTTGTAAGAACATTGAAATATTGATTAGCTAATTTTAAGGTGACAAGTCACCATGTAACTTTACATATAATTTTTAAAAGTCAAACTCTAACAGTTTTAGGGTGGTGGTTGGGGGGGGGGGGGATGCTACATGTACGAATGTGCCCAATTTTTTCTTAAGAATTGAACGGCCCATTCCTGCACAGAAATTCAATGTTAAAATCATATTTTTAATTATGTTTTGTTATTTAGAACTTCATCTGCCCTCTTGACATTTATGATGCCCACTTGTCACAGTGTCAAACAATCAAAAATTGTTTAAACCAAATAAATCGGAACTACTGTAAATAGTCACTTTTATCAATGCTGTTTATCTTTGTTGGATGTTTGTTTGCTTATCACTCAGTATATTAATTAAACTCAGCAAAACATGATTACCTGAGTTACAAATCAGATGCTGAAATTGCAAAGTGTGTTAAGAAACATGAACCACACTTCACAAATTTGGATTTTTTCTTTTTTTTATCCCAATGATTTAGTTCTAATTTGTAGTTTTCAACAAAAAATTGAGAACTCTTGTTAACTGTATTTTGTAGAGCTTGTCCAGCATAACACTGGTCCCTTTTTTACCCTATACGAATGGGCCTACTCCAGCCAGTGGCACAATACCCAGAGGCGATATTGCCTCTCTGATCCTCTAGTTATTATTATTATTATTATTATTATTATTATTATTATTATTATTGTTTAGGAAACCAGATCTACAGCTTCTCAGCTACATGGTTATCTATGCTAATACCTGCTGACCCATAAAACCTGCCAGGGACATATATGCAGATATACACAGGTAACTTTGGTTACTGTACTACCATGTAAAACCAGATGAAGTTGGCCTACTGTGTCGTTTTATCTGGCGTAATATGGGAATACACTGACAATTGTTACATATTTACCAGTTACTGCTTTCATATGTGTTTTTGAATATCCTTAATTTCCATTGTTACATCATCAGGCCTACCCAACTACCAGACTCGGCACCTACGGATCCAGAATAAACCGGTATATCAGACCACACTACCCGTTTTCAAGGTGTGTGTCAGATCGCATTACAGAGTATCAGTCACCACACCGATTTTGCCTGGTACGCTATGTGATAGCCATGATCCTAAGCGGGGTTGGAAAGTAGTGCATCTCATCTAGATTCATGCGCTGCTGCAATTTTCCCTGTTTATGCTAAAAATCTGACAATATCGCAATTTTTTGACATAAAATTTAGGTTCGAACATAGCCAATGATGTTTTGTAAATAAGAACTTGCAAACTTATATATTAATTTAGAAAAGTATACCTAATTTTGATGGCGGAAGCATATTCTGTCGGGGGTTAAGTAAAATTATGTGATTTTTTCACCGACTACCGTCTGTCGCCATGCTGTTGTATTCATACGACTCCTACTTGACGAAAACAAGGCGCGATACCCGGATGACAGGTAGGCCTACAAAATTCGTGATGAGGTATGATACTCTGTAATGCGATCTGACACACACCTTGAAAACAGGTAGTGTGGTCTGATATACCAGTTTATTCTGGATCCGTAGGTGCCGAGTCTGGTAGTTGGGTAGGCCTGATCATCAATTGCTGTTGTATTATGGGAATACATTGGTCATTGTCTCATCAACAATTGCTGTTGTATTATGAGAATACATTACAGTGATTGCGAAAGAGATTGAACACTTACCAGACATGTGGGCTGGAGCAAATTAAATTTTGTCAGCCCACACTTATTTTTACCAGCCCACAATAAAATAATCAAGCTGTATATTTTCACCATTGATGAATGTTTGGCATTTTAAATCACTGCTTTTCAATTTTCAGGCCAGATGTAATGGAATATATAAAGATTTAAGTTTAAACATCTGTTATTTTGATTGCTTTCTAGCATTTAAGTTTTATCCTTTTTACATCTGGGTTGCTTAACTTAATTTCTAATCTTTTTTAAAACACAAGATCATGTATCCGTTGTAAATTTTAATTTCAATTTTTTGCCTCAATATAAGTCATAGTTAAATGGAGCTTCCAATTTTTCCAACTTTTCCTAAATTTTCATTTAAGGTCCTTGTTGCTGTTATAGTGCTTATTCACACAGGATGTTTCATTGAAACTTATATATTCAATGTAAGGGAATTAACTGAATTAAAAATGATTAAATAAATCATGCTGGAAAGGTTGCCAAAATTGTGACATCAAATCTCTCTTGCAAAACGATAAAGGCAATCAAGATTCTGGAGTTCAATGTCCATGTCATTTGCATCACTGTCACTATCAGTGTAATATCTCTCATAAAAGTCATTCACTTTGTCTGCCACATTTTCCACATCACTTTCACTTCCAGAGTTACGGTCTTCCATTAATTCTGCAATTTCTGCTGCCTTAACTCAGCATTGTCACTCTTGTGGCGACAGTAATTTATCTTTCTTCCTGAGGACTGAAAAGTAAAAGGAAAACTTCAAATGGGAGTACATAAATCATGGTTAAAGTCATAGTAACTCTTCGTTTTGGCCAAAAATTGGATTTTCCGGGAGTAAACGGCAATTTTCCCGTACTTACCAATGGTCAACGACCCCGTTCCTGCATTCAAAGTTAGTCCAGGGTTTTTTTCCTAAACGTTTGGTTTTTTGTTAAAATCTCTTAAGAGATTTTAACTGACGGAGCCCTCTCTGACATTGCATAATCACGCAATATCGAGCGATATTTTCTATTGACCTACTTAAAACCGCGGGAAAAGCAGACAACAACAGCACTATATAACAATAATATAAGATTCATAAGATATATTCGTCTTATTGTTCAAAACGCATTTATATCTACAATGTGTGCAATTCTTGGCTTTTCGTTATCCGACGCATTGTACAAAAACTTGCAACTTACATCTGCAGACTGCATCAATGCTTTTGGTGCCATGTTATTTTGGTCTCGAATGAAAGCGAGAATCCGCGTGACACCCAAATGTCATTGGCAATGGATGCCTTGACGACCGTGAAGAAAGGCATCGAAAGCCCTATTGACAAGCACAGGTTTTAGTTTTACTACAGTAACAGCCGTTTTAGTGGTAAAATGCAATAGAATATATTTCCATGCGTTGTTTACAATGTATTTTTCTTGTGGAATTTTGAATATCAAAGGAAGAGTTATTATTGCTTTAATATTATCAATATACACGTGTAATTGTCAACTTATAACAATTGTTTATGGGTTCCAAAAATCACGTACTAGCCAGACATGCTGAAAACTCAAAGGGCAATGCAGGCAAATTGGCCTGCTTAGATCTGAATATTGCAGGCCCAGACAAGAAATTGCTGGCCCGAATGTTTTTCACATTAATTTGTATATTTACCATTTTTCTTGTAAAACTTGTGCACTTTTAACTTGTGCTTTATACACTTTAAAAGTGACAGTTGAGTGGCAGTTATGTGATTAAAAATCAAATAATTTCATCTTTGCATACGTAGATCTATTCAAGAGACATATTACTGCTCAGATAACATCTGGGTAATATCACTTTAAGGTAAACTAAGGGCCAAAAAGGCATCAAATCTCACAGAAAAATTTTCCATCGATATAGGTAAACTGCAATATTCCTGGACTAACTTTAAACCAGGCCTTACTTGAGCTAAATCATCGTCTAAACTTTTCCAACTTTTGAATTTTTTACAGCAGCTTTAGACAAAACGTCAAATTTTCCCAACCTATACATGACATTGACTTACATTATATAGAGCTTTACAGTAAATTGTATTTTTCAAACAAATTATGGTATTTACCTCACTCTTATGGTTGAAGAATAATAGGAATGAAATTTGACAAATAAAAATAAAAAAAAAACAAGGCAGCAAAGCTATCAAATGTACAGACAAAAAGCAGAAAATGATAATTCACATTTTTGAAGCTAGACATATACTTTAGAGGTGATGGCTATATGTACAGACAGTTCTTTAATCTCCAAAATTCATGTATAGCTCAGGGGTTGAAACAGAAATTAGGGTCACTGGTCCATTGGACTAGTGAATTTCTTGTGTTATTAGTCCCAGCTAATTTTTTGTGGTCCTTGTGTAGTGGTATGGATTTTAACAATAACATTATTACACTGTTTTTAAATGACTATTTATTCAAATAAAGTTAATTTTTCACACATCATAAGTTTTATCCTAATCACAGTTCTTCATTCTAGTTTAAAAGCCTCCCTCTGACTTAATTTTAGAAGTTAATCTTAGAGATAGTCATTTTAGTATTTTTTAAAGAGTATTTCAAAGTTTTTATTATAAACATTTTTTCTGCATCCTTTAAAGGACAACTCAGTGGGTAAGATTAATGTATAGAAGCAGGTTCTATGTAAAACTTTGATCAGATTTGTGTTTTGGGAGATTGTTTATTATTATATGAATAAGTCTGGGTCACAAAAGTCCTGTTAAGACAACTAGAATAAAGAATTAGAAAACGAAAACTATTTATCATGATTTCGGAGCACAGCCAGAAGTACTTCCGGCTCAAGGTCACGACCTCGGATTTTCCCACGCTTACGACCAATTACAGCAGGCTTCAGTCAGAATGAGATAGACGTCACGACTACACAGCGAAACTTGTCAGACATGTAAGTGCCGCCTGTCCATCTTTTCGGTACATGTACCGATCAAAAACAGAAAACGTAAAGCCCAAAACGCTCTTATACACGTAACCAACTTTGTTTGAGCACAAATATTGTCATTTATTGTGAACAGGATAATATGATAATCAGACACACTTGAGACCTGTGAAGCGCATACTCACGTGTCGAGGAGTAGTTTCGCCATTGCCTCGTATGCGAGTCCTAACTCAGCTTTAAGTGTCCTCCACCGCCCCACCTCCCTCCCAACATACACAGTCTGAGTGCTTCTTCGTCTGTCTCTAATTTTCTTTCGTATCTTTCGAACTGGAGTGGCTATTTTCTTTCGCCCCCTTTTGTCGCTCTCCTGTTCAGACTTGACGCGCGTCTGAGCCATGTTTGCTGTTTTGGCGCCAAATAGTAACATCCGGGTCTCAGCCGTAGTACTTCATTCATAGTAAACCGCGAGACTTAGCGAGAAATTGCGCGTTCTGAAGCCGTACTGTGAGGTGGTAGCTGAGTATTTAAGACAAGTCGTCTTTTATTATTTAATGGAACTTAAAAACGGTATTAGGTAGCTTCATTTTCTGAACGGTTTTGGATAGGATATACCTTGGTCATTATGGGGAAATTGGTGAGTTTTCCAGGAAAATTCATTTTCGTGCTATTTTAAGGGTTTAACGCGCTGAGACTGTCTTTAAGTTAAGTTTAGTAGTTTTCTGTTAATTTTAAAGTTAGCTTGTTTCTTGTTATTTCAAGTATCGTTATTTCAAATATTTCAAAGTGCATTGATTCAGAAATGTAAAAAGTGGAATGCACTATACAAGAAATATGTAATATTCATCACTCCATACATGTCATTGTGCAGCCAGCGCCTGCCATAGGCCTATTTGGGCCATGTTTTTCTCTCTTTTTTAGGCTTTATTACATTCTGAATCAGCGCTGGATTCTTGACTGGACGAACTAGTGCTTGGTACTTCAGAATCTTGTTGATTTGGGTTGCTTACGCCATGCAAAAAATTTCCCATCGCGGCTACTGCAAAATACCCCAAAAAATGGTGGCTATAAGCTGTCAAATGCATGTAACTTTTTCGTGGGGTTTCTATTAATAACATCGTCAAAGACCAATGAGAGCCGTTCAGTCGGGCCAATAACGGTCTCCAAAACTATGTAGAACACCCCCTTACGCTTATGCATGGAATTTGCCGAACTACAGTGTGTAATGGTATCCGTAGTATTAGTATGCCTGCATATGCAGTGATATTATCCAATATGGGGCGGCCCATGCTCTAAAGGAAACAAGAGAGAAAATATGTCAAATTCACAAGATTTACTGAAAATAAATACAAAAATATTGACAGAAATGGTGAAGTAGCCTCGGTAACCACTGTTTCGGATCAAAACTGACACTTGTCAGAAAGGACTAGTAACCTTTCACAATGGGTCGTCCCAGTGCTTTCAATATCTGGAATTTACGAGTGACGACCGTGTGTTTTGACCCCTGTTAGCTTCAGAGTAAAAATCAGAATCGCTGTCATAGTTCTTGTATTCCAACTCTTCCACAGATGTTGATGTAGCTGAACTAGGTTCTAGATCCACTAATCCATCTTCCTCCTCACTTGCTCCTTCCTCCATCCCTTGTTCTTCTACTACTGTAGCTGTTGCTTTCACCACTGTGGCTGCTGGTGTTGCCTCAACCTTGGCCCTTGGTTAATACTATTTTTCAACATGGATTTTCACTATAAATCATAAATTTCCAAAGTAAAACAACATCTAATACGACAATACTTATTACTATGCATACTACTGAACTAGTCATTTTGACGGTTTATTCCATGAGTAATTGTAGACGAAAAAACTTACTGTTCCATGCAACCTCTGTCCTCACAGAAATCGCATGCCATGTGTTTTCTGTGCCTCAATTATGACCCATCAGCTGACAGATAGTAAATGCTGCGTGCCTACTATATACTGTGTTCCTATTCAAAATGGCTGCCCCATTGTTTTTTAGTGACTGAAGATGATAATGGCTAGTTTTTTTTTTATTTCTGCTGAGATTACAAAGTTTGAGAAATAAAATATTTCGTAAGAAAGTTTCACTAGGTGAGTGGGGAATTATTGTTGGTCTGACTCCCAGATTGGTGGGTCAAGGGCTGGTGTCGGGCAATTTTCAGCATGCCTGGTACTAGCAGTCTTAATGATTTATTTCAAGGACCCTGAAGACAGTAAATTACTGGAAAAATTATAAAAATGTGAAATATCAACTTAAATTTTTATAAGTACTATGAGATAAATTGAGAACACTCACTGACTTAAACCACTAAACTACTTCACGAGGAACAGTATTGACTTCTTCAAACATTATTTGGCTCCCTTACCATGATTTCTAAACGACTTCGCTCTGCCAAGTTCAGGGCTAGGAGAGCCTTGCCTGCTGTAGGCGTACTTCCTGCGACTGTTGCGGAACTTGCAGGCTCTCTCCTGGACAGTGTAGTAAGAGCTGAAATGTATGATTTGCTGACTTCATGGTCCTTGAGGGCACTTGTCTTAAAGTTTTTACATCCAGTTATAAAAGGGTTTTGCAGTACTCCCCCACCTTAAAACTTTGCACACTTACTGCATTCATGGCGGCCCCGCTGTTATCATAAAACACCCAGGGACAAAGTAATTTCCACTTCGGATTAAACGTCCAAATTTCCTTGTTTTATCATACTCTTGGAAAATTAAAATTCTTGTCTGTTAGTGTTAGTGGTCTTTGTGATTGGGTTTTTTTTTTCATTATTTTTACGCATTTACGCACAGGGGTGTGTAAGATGTGTTGAGGGGAGATTGCATTTGTGCTTGTCTTGATTGACCCAGTTTGAAAGTCATGTTAATTTTTTTTTACTGTGTCATGATGTTTACAGTTGGGAAAGGTCCTCTTTTTTAAAACTGGGGATACTGATTTTTGCAACAAAAGTTCTGTACAGTCTAAGATGATTTTTAAATTGCCAAATGACTGAAAGCAATCGGGTTGTTCTTCTGTTGAACATTTCATTTCAAACAAAGTTTTCAGTTCATTGCTCAAAAAGCTAATCCACGTGGTAAACATTTTTGAAAAATGGCCTGCACTTGTATCAAACTTTGTGCAATGTCTTCATTAAACTTTCCAGTCTTTAATTTAACCAAAACCATGAAAAATTCTTCTTCAAAAGTGAATTTTCTTGGTGGCCCCCTTTTTTTTTAGATGTTCTTCCTGTTGTATTTGTGGCTTCACCATTCCAGCAACATAAAGTGTTTTTAGATGATCACATAATGAGGTAAAAACTAAAAAAAATGGCAAGTTAGTCCAAAACTGAAATTTTCTGTGGTCTTATTTGATATTTTTCAACTAGATAGATTTTCCTTTTAAATCCAATATCTGGTTTTAAAATTCAGCAACCTCTCTTTCCAAATGTTGAATTTTTGTTAAATTATCTTGTTTATCATTTGCATTATAGTCATGGTCTACGGCTTCATTAAGGTAGTCAACTAAACTCATTGCTACTTTTGGCCTGTCATCTGTTTCAGTGTTGATCTTTTTCTGAAATTTCTCTATGCGCACAAGTGGGCAATTAATCAGCTGATTTTGTTTGGAAAGTCCTCCCTGCTATTCGAGTACTACTATATACTCTGCTCTGTAGAAATGTAGTCAGGGTACAAAGCATGGCAAAAATGAACATCACTTTCCTTGACTGTGTCTCTCGTAACAATTGCTGTCAGTACCTTATCCTTGCCACGCGAGTTTGCTTCAGTTTAATGTATTTTCTCTCATGGATATATTTCTTGACAAAATTAAATTATACATTTTGAACAGCATAACGATAATCCCCATTTGAACTCCCCTTCATTTTACACAGATTCTAGTAAGAACAATAGAGCGCATGCTTAACAGGAAGCATGATTGCTACAGGTATTACAGTGTGAAACGCAAATCATCTTGGTTTGGTTGACCACAATTTAATTGAAGTTAACTCACCCAGATTAACTTTCTAATGTGAATGGCCCTTATCTTACGTCTTGCACGATCTTCTTACGTTTTGCACCGCCTTCTTTCCTCAGTACTTGAAAGATGCCGCCTCACAATCTGTTGACGCGTTATTTATAGTGACCATCATGTCAGCTTTTGCAGGTCGCGAGGTCACAACCTTCAGCTGCACGACGACAGGGCTGGAAGACATTGTTGACTTTCTCCCTTACAAATTTATTTATTTATTTTATCTATTTATTTTTTTGTATGAAATTATGGAATCTATTCGTCTTCGAGTGATCGTGGCAGTTGCCGCACACCCTGGATTGCGGCAGGACAAAAACCAGGATTATAATCAGGAAACTTCAGGACAATATCAGCGGAGAATAAGTGGATCCCAGTGCGTTACATTGCCCCCGTCTTTTTGAAATTGATTCTCCTGAATCAAGATCAGCAGCTAACCAGGTACAACAGAAGCCATAGAATAAACATTCAGTAATTTAATAATCATTTAAATTTCAGATAAAATTCTCAATAGTGAAATTCTTTTCTCATTTCTAATCTTCCGTCTGGGTAGGTTATTCTTCTCACTATAATTAACCTTTTGGGCCTCAGTGGTTCTTCATCATCCCAATCAATTTCATCGTCGTCTTCATTGTCCGTCCACTCTGTTGGAGGTAACTCTGGGGATTCCAAGAATTTGATATTCTTTATTCCAGGGGCTGGTCTGCTATACACTTTGTTGGCCATGGGTTTCAACTGGACTCCCTCGTTGTCCTCGTTCTCTTCCGGTTGGTCTAGCACCGGTGGTTCTGACATTGATTCCTCAGGCGATTTGTTCTTCCTCTAACAATGCCTCCTCCTCTGGGGTGACTTTTAATTCAAGATATATGACACAGCACACAGATTGCGTGGACTTCTTTTTCATGTCTTCTCTTCTTTTTTGGGAAAATGAAGCTTGGCACAATCGACAGGTCAAGGGCACTGAAACATGACAGCATAGAATTTATATTTTAATTACATTTCTACCTAATAACATACTTTCAAATTATCGTAATGTACAATTATAGGTGGACTTCTGGGACTCAGCCGTATTCTGTAGATTTGGGCAGATATTCTCTCCATAACTTCATAGGGACCTAGCCACTTGGATTGAAGCTTTGGGCTGACACCCTTCTTCTTAGTGAGATTGCAGTACCATACTGAGTCACCTTTTTTGAACACGTCTCAATGGACCCTCAAGTCATAATTTCTTTTCTGAATTACAGCATTCTTCTGTTTCTTTTTTGTCCTCCATACCTCTGCCAGATTTTCTCAAAGATTGAATACGTAGTCTGTCTGGCTCTGGTCTGCTGAGGGTGGCTCTTCAATCATTGCATGGACAGATAGGTCTACTTCTCTACCCAACATCATCATGTTAGGTGTACTGGAATGTCTAGAGCTTCGTTATGCCATCAGGAAAAGTGATATTTTCTCGGCCCAATCCTTTTGGTTCCTTCTGGGTCTAGGATTTAGTTATGCCATTGACCAGGGTCCAAGCATTCCACGAAGCCACCTGATTTGGGGTTAAACGGTGTGGTCCTGGTCTTGTTTATGCTCATCATGGCACATACCTCTCACATAACTGTAGGCTCAGAATTTCTTCTCTGATCCGAATGGAGGCTGCTAGGCGTTCTGAACCTTGTAAAAACTTCCTCCACCAGGACCCTGGCTACCATATTTGCTTCTTGATTTGGTAACGGAAATGCTTCGGCCCACTTGGTGAATGCTTTTTTTTTTTTTTTTTTTTTTTTGCTTTTTTCAGCATATATATACAAAACTGATAACATATTTCAAAGAAAACCAATCAGCCTACTGCCTTGCAACTCACAGGAGTCTGACTAATATATAGCTTGAAAATTAGCTTGATCAGTTAAGTTTTGATGAAGTTATGCCTTTTTTGTATATAAGTGTTTTTTCTTCAGATTTAATTCTTAGGGATATTAACAGTCTCATTATAGAACTAATTAGATATGTAAAAGTGTTCTTTTGCATTTCCTGCTGCTTAACAATATTGTTGCCCTGAGTGTCAGGGCACTGGAAAGCTAGCTTGCTATAACTATTCATAACTTTTCATAGAATAGCTTTACCACTGGCCCTGAGGAACAGCGACAGTGTTGCTTATCCGTCAATCAAAAAGAACTGCTTTGTAGTGAACCTGCAGTTGAATGTTATTAGTCCAAAATAAAACGTAAAACAAATTTAATTTTGCTTTATTTAATTTTATTTACTGTATATAAGATGTAAATTGAAAAATAGTAACATTATAATTTTAAAAGAAAAAGATATACCAGATGGTTTTTGTATTTTTTTTGCTTATCAAAAAAACATTTGCTCCTGGAGATATAAACACAATACACGTGCTTGTCGTGTGCCAAGTTTGACAGCTACATTGCATGCCCGATACCACTATCACGTTTCCGCTCTCCTGCTTCTCTTTGCATGTCCTTTCTTCTTACCGTCTTCTCTTTGCATGTCCTTTCTTCTTACCGTCTTCTCTTTGCACATCGTTCCTTTATTCTTACCGCCTTCTACCCGACTGCAACTCTTCCACTCCAACGCTCTCCTTGCGTTTTTCTTTTTCCACGATCTACGTTTGCGTACGTTGTATGTGAGCATCATTTACGTCTAGGTTCCATCCCCTTGTTGTTTGTTTACATTCTGAGGTCACGCTAACTATGTCAAGCCTGTATGACGTAACACAATGGCGGCTCCCATGTTTGGCTGTTTATCACAGCAGTGCGGTAATAGTATTTCAGGTAAAACAACGCTAACTAGAAATAAACTTCATCAAATTACGGAAAGTGTCGGGGTGCGACTTGGTCACGTTACAGTATAATAAAGTTCCTGTATACTTGGTATGGCGTTTGGAAGTACAGAGCGTTTTCATGAGTATTTTCGCTTGTTCATGACGTCCTCATGACCACACTTTCATATTGACATTGCAAATGGATATGATGTTGTCTGCTTGTACACCCGAGTTTCACTTAAGCGGCACATAGCATTCATTGGGCAAACAAGTCTATATTAAATTTTTAAATAAATGTTTATTCATTTACTGTTAGGTTGAGTTGAATTGGAAATATTTTAGTATTTTTCAATTCCATATTGCCGTTTTACTGTTCATAGCATTTTTTTTAAATTCATAGTTCTAGCATATTTCAATAAAGTACATTTCCATAAATATCCTAAATTTCCATGAAACTGTAGATAAAAGATAAAGATAAATAAACATTATATTAAACAGTGCACTATTATACTGCCATTATACACATATTATTAAGCTAATTCTTTCATAATATTAACAAATTAAAACAATTTACATTGTTGAGGCCTAAACGCTTCTTGGTTGTTGGCTGTTAGCTAAATTTCTACTAAGTCATATAAAATGCTATGACGTAATACACTAGGTGGCAGCACATGCAAACCAAGACGAGCAACTACAGTTACACGTTCCATGGGCATACTTATGAAATCTATCTGGTTGTTCCCTAGAAACCAATGGTGCAAATGCACTTTGACAGGTCCTGCAAAAAAGTTTGATGTTTTTACTGGCAGTCTCATCACAAATTAACCAAGAAAATAAGTTTTCCATGAAGGCACAACTGACCTTTTCCTTTTGGTGTCATCATACACTTTATTTGGCTGTGAGATATTTTCCTGTTTTTATGTACAGACACAGATGTGTCTGTACATATTGCCATCACCTGCGTCTGTCGTCGCCGATGCCGATGCC
>NW_019775504.1:0-29898 GCF_001039355.2 Lingula anatina
ATTCTAACAGCTTATTTATTTGAAATTTCAAGATTTTGCATTTCAAGTTACAGATTTTAATTACAAAATGTTCTTTCTGACAAGGAACCAAATCACTTTTCTCAACTTAGCATTGGATTTCTGTGAGAAATAATTAAATTAACAATAATAAATAAATAAATAAATAAATAAATAAAAAGGGTGTCTGCAATCTGCATAATCCATAAATTACAAAATGCAGTTCTGACTTATGAAACAATGAGTTGACTTAAAGATGATCATTTCCATATGGGATAACATCTACTCACATGTCAGCTGGTTTGCCATATCCTGACACATCTTCAAACATGGACACTTTCAAGACTTCAGGCGCAAGATACCCTGGGGTGCCACATAAATCTACAAACCATTCAGAAATAATATATATATATACCATCAAAGGCTATCAACTTTCTAATATGAGGTATGAGGGTATGTTTTAGTCGGTATCTATTGCCACTTACAGCATTTGGCTGTGGTCTGACATCTTAATCAAAAGAAGGTGTCCTTTAAAAACCAGTATTCATTTGTCATCTTCTATGGATAGCCAGGGAATCCTATACACTTCCTACAGGACTTGTCTTATCAGTTAGAGGAAATGACAGTGGGCACATCTTATGCATGACAAAAGCAAATGATTCATGTACATAAATTCTGTTTTTGGTAAAGGAGATGGTTGACTCTAAGTCAAAAGTGCAGATCATTCGTTAATGACACAAATCTAAGTGTCGAGAACAAACACAAGTGAAATGTTTAATTGACATGTAATTTCACAACGTATAAAGACATCTCCTAATTAGCACTTTAAAGTGATGATGATTAGAGGACACAGGCAAGTAATGCCAATTACATGTTCCACAATGCTAAATTAAAGAAGACTAATATCTTCAGGGGGTACCTGAGAGGTACCTCTGCCCCAGATGTAATCAGTTTACTTATTATTCTCACAACAAAATTTAACAATTTGACTCAATATTAATTGAAATATATCTACTAAAATTTTAAAAGCATTTTTATAAATTTCCTTTAATGTTCAATATAAACTTGACTTTTCCCACTTATTCAAATAATAATAACAAAAATAAATTAATAAAAATAGACTAAATAGTAATAATTGCAGTTGGACCAACATTTTAATTACTTACCAAAGAGTTCATTGTCATTACTAACAACTGTGGCAAAACCAAAATCTGACAACTTCACATTCATATTATCATCTAAGAGGATATTTTCTGGCTGAAACAGAATAATATAAATAATATACTTAAATTTATTTATGTTGAAGAAAAATGAAAACATCTGAAGTAGGGTTTGTTTTGGAAATTAATTTACAAACAATCATAATATGGTAAATATCTAAGCAAAGCACTATAAAACACTTTTCCTACACTGATGTCAGACAATAAATACCTTGAGGTCTCTATGAACAATATTCTTGTCGTGTATAAACTCTACAGCATCAAGCAACTGTTTCATGACGATTCTGAAATGGAAAATAACTCTATTCTAAATTTCAAATTAAGACAAATGAACTTTTTTTGTTTCTTTGAACATGTCTATTTGGTTAAAATGACATACCAATCTATATGATGCAGTGCTTACAACATTTCAAAATAAGATGTTTCTTGCTACATAAAAAATAACATCAAAGCCACAAAGAGGTCTAAAATATAAAATAAATTAATAACTTAAATTTAAAAAAAATAGTAATTTCCCATAGAAAAATGGATAAATACCTTGTTCTTTTTTCTGACAATGTGACTACCTGATTAAGGTAGTCAAATAACTCTCCTTTCTTGCATCTAAAATTAGAAGAATGACTATCATAACCTTTTCACAAATATATATATATATATATTTAATAAACTACACTACCTGATATCCTGTGTGGTTCTAATCATGATAAAGTCATATATAAAACAATGCAAAAGCAACCACAACTGGGTGTTGTGTCAACACAGGGATCATATCTTTTACAGGGTATATATCATATACCATTACAAGGCATAATTTTGTCTAAATTACAAAATAATAATAATAATAATAATAATTATTATTATTTTAAAAACTTACATTTCAAATACCAAGAAGATGAAGGTAGGAGACTCAAAAACATCATGGAGTTCAACTGCAAAAGTAATTAAAATAATAATAATATATTGATTTTCAGTCTTACAGGTGCTTGAATTATATCCTTAATTAATTCTGAGAAGGAAAACTGCAAATTGTAGAATTTTATTATTTGTCATTTCCTTGTACAAAAGCTCTGACTACTAAAGTTCCATTACTTCCATACATCCTTCAGTGTTCAAACCATCCTCATTTGGACCTGTTCCAAAACGAGTACTGATGCCCTGTTACATGTACCAAACCAGCACATGCTTAATTCCACATTTGCTACTATATGATCTACCCCTTTTTGCCACAGAAATTATAATACAAAAGTCAAAGTCACCTTCATCAGAATAAGGGGGAGTAAATGTATCGTAGGCAAGAATCATTTCCACATTATAAATGTGTTACAGGGAAAACTATTTATAACGACTAGTAGAGTGTGGTTTTGTGCAGTTTGATACAGGACTTGTTGAGATAGAGAAAGGATATCTTAAATGCTAAGTGTTATGTGGGCTGGTCTGGTTAAGTGAACATAGCAGTCAGGCAAAATTAAAGAGAGATGACTCATTTTTCATTTTCATCCTCCCCCACAGTATTGATTGACTTTAACACAGTATACAAAAGATAATCAATTCATAACAAAGGAAATTTTTTTGGTTATTTTTTCAAAAGAGGTAATGCACAATATTAATCTGATGTAAGTCCTACAAATTGTTTTTAAAAATAACTTTTGCAGCTGATGAAAATAATCCCACAGTGTAATTCACTAAAATAATCCCCGGGCAATGATTCAGATATTAATTTCTTCATATTAACAGATGTGAGCTCTCCATACAGTGACATGGATGTAAAACAATGCTTCACCATATTCACACTGGCCAGAATAAGGGGTTTATTGACCCATTCAAGGTGACTTCTATACAGGATTCTTGTGCCAATGGTTTGCCAGGTAACACATACTAGTACATGCAGGCATATATTATATACAGATACCAAAGAGGTTACACCAGATAACAGGATATTTTATATCTAGGAAGTGCTGAAGTTATCCCTATAAGTGAATGCATACCACTCTGCTATGTAATATACATGAGAGAACAGCTGCTGGAGGGAGGGGGGGGGGCACATTATATCCTTGTTCATTATTCATCAATGGAAAATTTAAGTGGTCTTCCCATGTGTCTGTCGTACTAATGATAAATTAACAAAACTTAAACCATTAGATTTTTCATGTGTTTAAAAGAATAACTGTCCACGCCCACTCCTCCCCCAAATTGCTATGCATGTGAATGAAAACTATATTTTTTCATTCTTCTCTCTTTAGGTATAAAAAATTAATTATCAACTTCGTCTCACACCTCTTCCTATGAATGATTAAATGAGCTTACTTATATGTGGGTGGCCCGCACACATGCGCAGAATGTTGATTTCTTTCTTTGTTGCAGATTTCAATTCTTCTGCCTGATGGTCTGTAGACTTTTCACAGCTTATGTCTATAATCTTTGCAGCAAATTCTCTACCAGTTGATTTCTCTTTCACTCTTCTCACCGTACTACTGACCCCCCTGAAATAAAGAAAACAAACATGGCTAGTGTCCACTTGATTTAAACAAAAGTAACTTCTTACATTTCCCATAACATACAGTTTTCTTGGTAAATCCTAAATTTAAAAAATGATCAACAGGTTCTATTAATCATGTGCGATTCATGTAAGTTTTTAGTTTCTTATACTGGTAAATACTGAAAATAATAATTCCTATATAAATAAGGTGTTTGAATCACTAGTTGTTGTAGTTAGGGAAACAATTTGGTCTAATATCATAGTGTTTAAGATTGACCGGGACCTCCTTTTTCTTAAAAGTTCTAAGGTCATGGTCTCTCACAATTATCTTAGCTTAGTTGTGAACTTACTCAAGAAAAAACTCAGCCAGATTTATGTGTAGTCTAGGTACATAATTTTACATACTTCATTTAATATTCCAAAGCAGAAACAGCAAAACCTAACTGAATCACAGGTTAAATGGTGACAAAATTCCCTTGCTTACATCTTACTTCAAGCTATATCAACTTACGTAGATTCCACTTTACCACAACCATAACACATTGTATTTTCTAATTGTTCAACTAGTCTCTGCTTAAAACTTTCATGCAGGGAACCTGCAGAAGTTTATAAACAGAAGGATGCTTTGAGGGTTGGGCCTAAATGCTGTATTTTGATTGGACAATAAACTTGGAGGTGTGTCAACGTGTCCTTATAACGGTAACAAAATGAATGTTTAGCCCAGTTTATATCCCATTCATTCAGATTAATGTCTGGACAAATCAGGGTGTTTTGGACATTAATCGTTTGTGTCCATTCTCAGGGCCAGCTGAAATGCCCCTCAAGGTCATACATAGCCCATTATCGAGGTTTGTTTTCAAATGATTTCTTTGCAGGATAACCACCACCTGTTTATTTACATGTTTGTTTGCCGAGTGATGTAATAAGTGGCCTGTAATCATGTACCTACAGTGTTTACTTGTTTTGAGGGGCTCTAATAAATGATGTCCACTAGTCCAAGAATGATTCCTTTGTTTACATGCCTGGGAATTAATGGCTACTTATCATTGCATTGTGCCTAAAAATAACTTTTTGGATTGACATGCTTTCATTTGTGTACGCCTGACTCTAGAGACCCAGCATGATGGCCAGTAAACAAAGCCCTTAACATTTATTGAAAAAACGTGGTCAGAAACAAAACTGAAAAAAACTGGGTCAAAACTGCTGCACCCTGTCACCACCAGCTTTCCTAAGTAATGCTATGGTTTGTCCTTGGTTACTTTTTATCTGAAAAGTGACTTTTTATCTCTTAATACAGCTGCTCTTATATTGGATTCTAAATAGCTGTAAGCCTACAGCACTAGGTGCCCCCGTACATTATCTTGGTGTTAAGTGAGGCTTAATCCAGACTCTCTTTACAGAAAGTGGTTTATCATACTGATTTTCATTGTCTGGATACACAGACTTGGATCCATACATGTATAAATCTCAGCTTTATCATATGCATGTCAAGGTGGGAATACCAAAAACCAAGACAAACCATATGATGGGTAAAAGTAAAACTCTGCATTCTAGCATATCAGAAAAAATTATATTAAAAAACGTGAATTTTCTATTAAAATATTAGCTCAGCTTATCTGGAGAGACTGAAATTAACTTTTTGGATATTTTTTTGATAACTAGAGTTTTAAGGTTTATGACCTCCATCAAGGAGGTTATGCTTTTTGCCTTTGTTGGTTTGTTAATACCATAACTCAATACATTACAACTTACAAATGGATCAGATATTGACTAACTTTGAATCAATAACAAATTTTGGTTGTGACACATAAATTAATGATAATAAATAAATAACAATGATAACTGAGCTGCCTTGGCATAGGTCTGCACTATCTAAAAGTGCTTTTTAAATTTTTGTATAAGCTCTCAGATCACCTGTCCCTATCGACATGTGCTGCATTCCAATCCAAAACATACCTTCCAAGGATTTCCTTGGGTTCATAACGAGCATAAAACTCCTTTGCGACACTCTTGTCTGGCAAATCATGATCTGGTTCGTCCTCGTCGAATGCCATCCTGTGGTCAATGACATTGGATAGAAAGGCCAACGGATCTTTTTCAATCATTTAAATATAAACTTTGCCTATGCACCAGTTTCATATAGTAACAGCGCTATGATCCTGATTCTTTTCCTGGGTCTGACTGTTTTTGTGGTGTCCTGGGGTGAGGTCCATCCTCACTGGCACCACACCCGGTCCAGAGTAGCTGATCCTGACCTAGGAGGTCAACAGTTCAGGAAGTTTGTGGCACATGGCCCAGAACACATGCAGTGTATTCACAGATTACTCTTGGTGGTGGCATGTATCTGAAATCAAAGTCCAAATAAATATAATACAAACACAGCTACAAACATCATGTGCTTTTGTAGAGTTTAACATAACATGTGCCCCTTCTATTTTCTGGAATCGGGTACAGCTGCCTACCTGAATATCAATTCTTATAGCTCACTGATGTCACCTGTACCAACTAATAATAACCAAACAGACATTAACATTCAACAGTTAATCTCCAAATCTCCCCTATAATTAACAACTGTAGTAGAAATTCCTCTAAAGGTAGGCTCCAGATGAAGGCAATGCTTCCCTGAATGGTTAGAAAAATCAATTACTACGACTTAAATCAAACTGCTGTAATATCATTAATTTGACCTTTGGTACTGGGTGCATTCTTTATGTGTTGTGTTTACATGTACCAACAGTATCATTCATAGTAAACAACTCTCTTTCCAGTTGAAATGAGGTCAAATATGAGGGTGAAACATTAATAAATATAAAGCACTTGCTTGTAAAATGTGTCAATTAATGATTAAGTCTGTTTTTCTATTCTTTTCAGTTGAATAACTGATTTCCACTGATTAAATGATAATTACATCATAAACTGAATCACTTACTAGCATGCTAAAATTTATCAAATTTTACTTCTCTTTATCATTCCAAAAGGAATATAAATTTTGGTAGCAGATACCCAGCAGCAGGAAAATACAAAACCAGAAAAAGGTCATCTAGAATTATTGGACCATGTTACATGTATATATATATATATCATTGGGATGAACAGGTGACAGATAAACCTTCTTCATTATGTTACCATTGGTAAATGCCAAATTTAATTATAGATATTATAGGATAAACCTTCAGTAAATGACAACCATTACTAACACACTGAATTTACCTATTTATTGTACATAAATAACATGGTTAAACTTTGCACCTCTGGATTAATATGCATTCCCATTGCAGTTGCAGCAGAAAGTTTGTATTAGGCAGAACATGTTATTGTTATTAACCTCCTTGATAGATTAGAGTACATCAGTGTTTAGAATGTTATCCATGGTGATAGTTGCTTGCACTAACATCTAGTACAATATATTGAATAACCACAATCTCCTAATGGTTTATGTGAGAGTTTCAGTTTATTGCCCCCTTCTATCCAGCTGTGCCAGTGTTGATACTAGAACATGCACAGGTATCCCAACCATCCAGAGTTCATAGCACCAGAGGCACATGTTTAACTTAAATGTCATTAAAATATTGGTTACACCAGAATGCAAACAGACTTAGACTAAGACCTTTTTTTCAACAAACCTTTTTTTTTGGTAAATTAAAAGTAAGAAACCTATGTAAAGAGGGAAAATCTTATCCCTAGCTATTACCATAATAATGTAAACTTGCTGGTGCAAAAAATCTGAATGCCAATAAAAAAACAAATATCATATACACGTCAGATTGAGAACCATAGTCTCCATCAGCAAAGGTTATGTAATAGTTAATAAAGTAAGAAGGAGGTGCCAATACCAAGTTTAATCCCTTTACCTCTCAGCAATTTTATACCTTACCTATGAACGGGCACTACAGGAGACTAAAGTTATCCAGATGTCAGTGATTGATACAAAACCAAGGTTTCTCTTTATCAAATGTCAACTTGAGGGCAGTCAATTTGGCAGTCTACTGGCCAATCATACTGCAGCATGTAGCCAAGACAGCAAACCATGCAGACTACTACTGAATAAGATACATTTAATTTGTATGCAATGAAGTCTGTTTCTGTAATGAGATAAGTAGTCTCTTTGGATCATACACAGTAAAGTTATCTTACTGAAATGCTTCATGATACAGAAACATAACAATTTACTTGTTGTTAAACTAAACTGGTGACTGTGGATCTTTTGAAAGACTGAATATTTCAATAACTCAAATTGTTACAGGAAAAAAAAATCTTCACAATAACATGTTTTTAAAGTGTTCACAGCATTCATATTATACACAATATGCATACCGTGCCAAAAGGTATCAACCATGAATCTATTCATTTAAATTACAGCATGCACTTGGCACCAGTAAAAAATTCCCATCATTTTTACTACACAATGCCCTTCATCGCTTAACTGCTGCATTTTTGAAGCATGCAACTGCACCTATTACGAAGATGAAATAGAGCACCTGTATATCTTGGTACTTGTGGAGTTAATTGCTGATTCATGTGTCTGCAAAAAAGGAAAAATACTTCATATTTTGAAATTGAATATTGAAGTTATTATCTAAAAGTTGAAGAAGCTAATGGATATGGTTGTAAATTCAATTATCAACCTGTATTTGGCAACATAAACATGCTGAGAAACCCATTGCATTTTATATTGCAGGCATAATCTTTGTTATAAAAGGAGGAATTTTAGCCTGCATTGGTTTATAAGCTATAGCAAACATCCAATATAAAAGATGCCACATATAGGGGTCCAGACATTCTAATTGGTTTAGGGTTAAACGCTCCATACTCTTCCCTCTTTCTAGGTCATTTCCCAAATTACTCAATAGCATATATTGACCCAGATGTAAAACCTAGCTGCACTAACAACCATACTTAAAAGTTTGCTTTCTTACTGACATTTATATCTTAGTAAAGGAATAGCTCTCTGTTAATGCTAAATCTAATGCTGGATCTATTAGATATACATCTGTGGCTCCATCAGACTAATCTAATTTATACTTGGTATATAGTGGTAACCAGACATATTTTGCATGTTCAGAGCACAGGTGTACTGTATGTACAGGTAAAAGTATTGGTAGGCTACTGACACAATACATCATACATATATATATCTGCCTGCTGAGCATAACCTTGCCAATATAACAGCTACAGGTCTTTATAACTCTGCATTTCAAAGTGTTGGGTAAAATGCAAGAAATGAATGCTACAGTATTGAGCATATCTAGCCTTTTTCTTTAATTTTGATGCACTATGATAAGCTGAAATTGACCTAACATAAGAGTTTATCAATCTTGTCGTTCTGTAATAATACTGCATTTTTCACTTATATTAAATCCCTTGTTTCAACATTCTTTGATGTATATCTAATAAAGCGCATCAGCCTTAAAGCCTTTGTAGACTAGAGGCATTGGTCCATATGTAGAGAAAAATCAATACAGAAGTCACTATTTATTTTCTCAGCAGACAGCACTGTCTGCAGTTTGTCTGGTTGGCATCAAATAAAAACAAAAGCCCCACTACTGTTTTAAGATTGACAAATTAAGATAAGCTCAGAGACATACATGTATGTTTAATGTCACACTAATCAGGTATTAGTCGTAAACTCCATATACACTCGGCTTGTGATTACTTGGAAAATGATGTTTGGTCTACTTTTACTATTGGTCTAAGGGAATTCTCTTGAGGTGGGAAGATGGTGTCCTGAACGTTCTTGATAATCACTAAAGTTGTATCTTTGTTTCCATCATCAGTCAGCTACATGTATGTATGTATCTGGGGTAGCGCTAACACTCGTCAATTTAGCGAAATGCTAAAACTGACTTAAATTGGCTAAAGGAAAAGGGCTTGATTTGATGCCAAATTATAACCATTTTGATAACAAATTGACAAAAATGTGGTGATATGGCTAAGCGAAAAAAAATTGCTAGCGCTACCCCAGTGTATGATAGTGTTCAAAAACTTCTATAGCAAGAAGTTATTTCATTATGGCATAATAAGGTCTCTAGAGTCTCATGACACTCCCTGATGAATCTCACAGGTCATAAAAATCTACTAAGATGCTCAGCATGCAGTAGCATCTGGGCATGTAACATTTGATAATAGCCTTTCTTCTGTACTGGTAGTAAGCATATCAGAGAGTTAACTTCAAGCCTATCTTAACCACACAGCAACAAACTCATGTGCAGAGGGCTGTCTTAGTGCTGGAGATACAGTGAATGCAAACAGGCAACCAAACCAGAGAAGTACTTAGAAGTATGAGGTTACCAAATCTGCCTGGTTTTAGTGGCTGTAGAACTTACTAGAAGGCTTGAAGGGTCGCAGCTCCCATCAAGTAATTTTTTTTTTTTGCAATATAGTTATCAAGCAATTATCAAAAACCTTTTGAGTGTCTCTTTAATCAATCAATGTATTGAGATAACAGGCGAGCTTAGTATTCTATATGTATCCTTAGAACACTATTAAGTGACTATATAGTATACACTACATTGTGCCAATGTATTTTTCTTACTACTCCGTTTGAGACAAAATCATATGAGCATTCCATAAAGACAACTTTGTCTATCTATATACAATTGAACTGTAAATCATTTAACATTATTCAGCATACTGCAGCATACGCCCCGTTGTTTATATCAAGTAATAAAACATGAAAAGTGGGTGATACTCACATCGACAGATTTCCTGTCCAAAAGCTAGTACTTGATGGCAGCCGTTTTACGTCACTCTTACCTTCGACATGACATTTTGACCTATATATTTTCTACACTTCCTTTGTTGCAAACCCCGCTCATTAAGAAGGATACACAAGCTGCTAACTTCGTTCTAAAGATTTTAAGTCTCGTTTGCACAGTTGCAGTAAAATGTCGTAGTAATTTGCAAAGTAACATCACTTTGGAAGTCGTTAAATGGTAGTCACATGATCAGAAAATGGCGACGCACGTGAGATGATAGCTTGATTTGCTGCAAGGTATGTGTATCAGAATGAAAATTTTTAGATCTAGATTTATTTTTCAAAACTAAGACTGCTTGTTTGTTTGTATGAAATCTGGTGGCTACATTCGTTTATGTGAACTCAAAGCATATGCTAATGCAAAAAAAAAAAAACATTGTGTGTGTCCAGGTTAAGCAAGTTAAAACAAAATTTTAAGTTGACGTTATATCTAGGTCTTGAGGTTGATTGATCTACATTTGATACAACTTGTTGCATCTATTGTGCGTTCATGCAAACTACGGTATATGAAAGTGTTAAAACGTCTGTGCGGTAACCTGTTTTCAACATGTTGATGTGATTTTATTGAATTCAAGGTGAATATATTTCTATCCTTATACAGTGCACATTGCACCAGTATGATCCAGGCAGACTGATAACAACTGTTTTTGTAAACCACAAGTTCTGTTATTGATGCCACAATAGGAGTAGCAGTAGGAAGATCAAATGGCGACTCATGTCAGGTGAGTGTAAGTTAGCAGGATGTCAGCGCAATGAAAAGAAATTGATTACACATACATACAGTACATATATTTAATATTCAGTTGTAAAAATCAAATGATATACTACCAGTAGGAGCAGTGTTTAAACAGTCAAAATGGCTAGAACTGATTTAATATTGTTTAAAAACTTTAAATTCAACAATTTGTATTTTCAGCCCGGAGGCACAGATGTTCTTCATCTATGACCACACCTACCTGCAGAAAGAGGAGGATGACCTGAAAGATGCCATCATTTATTTTGCACCAAATACTGTAAATATTTCCTGATATTCAGTGTTTAAAACGTTTATTATTTGGGCCTGTGTACCTTAACAATTATTAAAGTTTGGCAGAATTTTTTAAAGCTGAAATATTGACTAATCCGTGATGTAATATTTCCCCTTGGAAAAACTATTTATTTTGAGCAGTAACCACTTCCAACAAGTCTAAGGCTTAATTTGTATCAAATTCTAGTTTTCTTGACTTGCTGACAAGTTGTTCAGTATTTTTCATAATAGAGGTTAAAAGCTAAAAGATCAAAGGTGTTTTAAATGCTGTTGCCCATTTTGATTTATATCCTGTTATGTATATATATATATATATATATAGTTGAGTCAAAAGTTGAAAGAGGAATGAAATGCTTCTAGGTTGACATCAATGAGCAGTGTGCCTTGTGTGGACAGTTGATGGGAATGGTGGGATTCTTCAAACATTTTACTGGGACAACACCTAAGTTTTTCAGGCTTCGCACAGAGGTGTTTGTTGTGAAACATGTTGGGAAATATACCTTGGTATGTTTTTTTTAAATTTATTTTGTTCATCATGATAGAATTTTTGTAGAGTGATCGATTTTTCAAAATTTACACCTGGTGGATTTATTTAAGTGCTTTAATAAAACATCAGTGAGATCATTTCAACTTTGTGAATGAAGATATATGTATCTGAAAAGTGAAATTATAACAAGAGAAGATGAAATGTGTGAAACAGCAAATAAGGGGTGAGTGCCAAATGATACACATTCTAACAAATTAATTTGCAAATGTTTTTCTCATTTACTTATTTCACTTACTAGTATGTCACAGTTACATGATGAAGCTATGGAATTTACAAGTACCCGTTACTGTAGCTTGTATCTGTCATTATTCCCCAGGCCATGGCAGGAGATCTACAGGAACCAGAGGCTTCACTCAAGAAGAAATTAGATAACCTTTACACTTGCTTTGTCTTTTTTATGGGAAATTTGGAATTACTATTTCAGGTGAGTTAACTGGTAAAACAGGACATTCTATTTGTTTGTATACAATTTTAAGATGGCATCCAGTTTTCAGTGTATAAATCCTAATGTGAATTTAAAAGCATAAATACACAATCAAAGGTCCATAATTTTTATGTACTGACATTGTTTATGTCAAGAGGAGATATGAGATATTAGATGATTTACTCATTGATATTATCTTAATTTTGTAGCTATGTGATGGTGAAAGAGACAAATTTGTCTCCAGCATGCAGGCAGTGTGGGATTGTTACTTGCCATTCTCCAGGTTTTATGGGGATGCTGTGTCAGCTGCTTTTGAATCATTGCCAGTCATTGAACTGCCAAAGGTGTTGAAACCATTTATGTGTCTAGCAGATTTCTGAATAAATATTACCAAAAGAAAATTTTGCTCACGATCCCTGGCATGATTTTAATATATTGTCTTTGTAGCTCTAGAATTCATGTGTTTCTAAATAGCATTGTTTCACTTTGTATCAGTTACTTCATGTAAGATTTAGGAAAATATTCAAGGTGTATTTATGAAGCATATTTTACTTATTGTTTATTTTTATTCTAATTCAGTATTTGAATAGCAGTGTTTCACTTTGCTATCAGTTACTTCATGTAAGATTTAGGAAAATATTCAAGTCATATTTATGAAGTATATTTTACTAATTGTTTATTTTTTTCTAATTCAGTCTGGATCTAACTTGTTTGTCAAAGCATCTAGCTTGTTGCAGGCCAGTCAAAGAAGACCAGGAGTTTTGGCAGGATGTCTACTCTTTAAGAACAGGTACATATTAGAAGTATCTTAGTTCTTCAGTATTGAGCCATTAGACAAGACTCTCAGTGTGCAGTGAAGTTTTAGTTATGTATACTCCACATGAGATTAACTGTTAAGGGTTACTGCAGTTTTGTAGACTGTTTTATTGTTTTCAGTCTGTTTTTGTTTCTGTGTTTGAATAAAAACACTGTTATTGAGCCATTTCCAAACATGTGGAATGTAGCAGCATAAGGTGTCTTTGCATGTTTCTTCTCAGTCAAGTATTTGCCACACTATAATACCTGTGTTTGAATTTTCAGGGTACTAGTAACACAGCTGTCTCAGGATCTTACCGCCAGGCTGCTGCTTATTAAACCACAACAAAGTCATGTATGTATTTTTTTTTATATAATGATTTGCTTTAATCTTTAACCTATTCTTATGATTTAATATGAAATTTGTCATATAAGCTATCGACAATTTTTAGAATATTAGCTACTTTATATACTTTTTCTGTGGCTTGCTGAACACCATTCCATTCTTTTCTTTTTTTATTTTATTTTATTTTATTTATTTATTTATTTTTTGCTGTTAATTTCTTGCAGATTTTTTTTAATCACAACATATGTTATTTTTAATTCCAGCTTCCATGTCAAATATATGAGCCAGGTGAGGTTGAAATTCTGTCTCATTTACTCAGTGATTCATCTTATATTCTAACCTTAAGAACATCTCATACAGGTTTTGTGTCCAGAACCTGATTGCTTTTTCTTCAAATTAAAATGGCAGTAGTGATGGAAAAAAAATTAATGCTTTCAGTCCTGTTGAAAAAACATATACCTTAATTATAATTAAAGCAAGTCATTAATGCATTTATTTGAATGAAAATTTCAGACTTCAGCCTCCCCAAAGGTGTGAGAATTCTGTCAGTGTACTTGACAGTGGAAGAATTTTTCAGCGTCACACCGTGGTTGACCAAAGTCGGGCGTCGGCACTATGCTACCACAGACTTCAGAAAGATTGCTAGAGATATTCGTTATAGTGCTGGCATAGATGTATTCCGCAGCAGCAGTGCTGGAAGCCAGGGAACTGTAGGCAGCAGCACAGATACAGGGTCTGACTCCAGCAAGTCGCCCCCTGGATGTGGAAATAACATGTCAGACTCTGTCACGGAGATAACATGTACTTTGTGCAATACGCCTGTACAAGGTGGGTGTGACTCTGAACACAATGCTGATGAGCTCAGAAACAGCGCTGGTAGTGTTCAAAGAATGGTGCAGCTACAACGAATGAGGGACACTTCCCCATCTATGTCTGATTATTCCAGTGTATTTAACTCCCCACAAAGTGTTTCGTCAACTTCTTCAAACTGTGATGTGCAAGGACAAAAAGAGGAATGCGAACGTCAGCTTGCGGATGAAGAGAATTGTAAAGACTCCAAAAGACAAACCTGTATCAACCTGGTGAAAGAGAGATTTGATTTGGCCCAACCATCCTCTGGTGATAAGCTGATACCATCAGAAGCAGATGAGAAAGACCAGTCTAGAGTTTCTTTTATCAGCACTGACTCTGAAGTCAGCTTTGCAGAAGTAACTACAGAACCTTCAGTTGGAAAGACCTTGGAAAGTCACTCAAACAACAACCGAAGAGACACCACAGATGCCTGTATTAAAGATACAACTACAGAACCTTCAGTTGGAAAGAATTTGGAA
This sequence comes from Lingula anatina, assembly GCF_001039355.2. The sequence goes on from NW_019775504.1 coordinate 14,918, forward strand.
AGTCACTCAGACAACAATGAAAAAGACACCACAGATGCCTGTAGTAAAGACTCAACTACAGAGCCTTCAGTTGGAAAGACTTTGGAAAGTCACTCAAACAACAATCAACAAGACAACACAGATGACAGTTGTAAAGACTCAACAGAAACAATATTATTTAGCTCTGTGAAGGAAGAGGAGGAAAAAGGAAACATTGAAGAATCTGTCCTGCTTCTAGATACTGTGGATAAAGTTGAAGCAAATTTCAACAATGAAGGAGCACCTGCTCATACAGATAGTAGCAGTCTCTGTGGGCAAGATGGCTCTTCACCACCTCCCAATTCTGGGGAAGAAACTATGCATAATGTTACTACAGGAATACTCGCTCATGATTGTGGTATGGTGCTTTCTGATAAATTTCAAATACCACAAAACAAAGGCAGCATGGTGTGTGATGAAGGAAATGTAAAGCAGGGTGATTCTTCACAAAAAGACCAGGTCGAAAAAAATGCATCTACTGACAGTTTAATGTGTGAAGAAAATTATGCAGAACAAATTAATTCCCTACATGATGCTGAAGATCAAGTCTTATCACAGGACAACGAGGGCTTATCCCCTGAAGAAAAAAGTGTATCATGGGGTGCAGAGCATATTTCTCCTTTTAACAGCCCAGATAAACAAGTCATGTTACATTCTAGTGACAGTTCATCTTGTGTAGAACATAGTGGATCACAGGATGAACAAAATTTGTCACAAAATGGCCCAAAAGATCCAAGCCCAGCTGGCTGTGATACTGTGACATTTGAAACATCATCTGAAAATGAAGTAGCAATATTAGACAACAGTAATGAAGTTGTATGCTCAGAAAACTCTGTAGAAGATGAAGAAAAGACAGATGGAGTACAATATGATGAAGTTGGTGTTGACATTTCAGATTTACATATTAGCAGTAAATCAACATCAAATGACTTCATTCAAAATCCAGATGCTTTTAAAAGGGAAAAACATGAAATTGAAGGTCAACGCCATAGTGCAAACAAGGAAGGCAAAGGTTCTGAATTAACAGCCACAGACAGCCCACAGATTTCATTAAAAACCCCTTCATTTGAAAGACAACCCAGCAGAAACAGTCAAGATGGTAAAAGAACATTCCACCGACAAAACAGCAAAAAGAGCTTAGGTGGAACCAAAGAGAGACCATCCATGTTCGAACGTCAGAGTAGCAGGAGAAGTCAAGATGGCAGCAGCAGGTGCCCTCCTGGTGTTCTGTCAGCCAATAAAGCAGGAGGTAAAGAGCTCCCTGGTTTGGAAAATGTGACCTTGTACATCCAGGGCCACTCTGATATGGTGCTGGTGCTGCTCATGGATAAGGAAGCAAGGCAGGATTCAGCAACTATGCAAGCTTTGGTGAGACTTTTGATATCACTAAAATGGTTTATGTTAAATGGAAGAGAATAGATTTATCAGACTTTAGAAAGTCAGCAAGTATACTCATGTTTTGAAAAAAAAAAATAAATAAATGAAATAAATAAAAACTAAAAACATTCTAAGGGCATATTAAAAGAACAATTTTTAAAACCTTTTGGTTATCTGTATTAGCACATTAAATGTTAGAAATGTGAATATTTGGTGCTAACATCTGTTATGCATGATATGGTTTTCTAATTTTGCTCAGTGGAAATATGCCCTTCCTCATTTGGCAGACCTTGAAGTGCAGTTAAAGGGGTGTGTCAAAGATGCTCCTAGACCAGTGAGTAAACTAAGCTTTAGGTTACAAGACTGAGTTTTTTTTTTCTTTGCAATTATTTTTTCCTAACTTTCTCTTGCCTTCTTTGGAATACAAAGGAAAGTTTTTCAAATAGAAATGCATGTTACAAGGGTCTAATGTGGGATGCAAGTATAGAGTGCTAAATCAGAAAGATTAGGAATGTAAAATGTCCCTTTATAGGTTTCTTATCACTCTTTTAGTATCTTTTACAAGCAGGGGCGGATTTAGGCCGTCTTCTGGGTCTTCCGGAAGACGGTCAGATTTTCAAGTTTACATTGTTTACATCCATTTTTTCCTGTTGGAAGACGGTCAAAATTGGAGGATGAATCAACAAAGATAATTTGGAAGACTGTCAGTAAATAGCTCTGGATCCGCCCCTGACAAGTGATTTTTATTTTCAGATTTCTGATGGCACCTATAATTTCCTGAGGTATGATTCATTTCAAAGAAGTCTCAAAGGTAAGCAGTACTTAAAATATCTTAAGAAAAGCATTGCAACAATTTTATGATGATCTTTACATTTTGTACTCGTTATTTAAAGCAATGTAAGATTTCCTGAAATCATAAATTGTTGAGAAAAAGTAAACACCAGTCAATTGAATTTAGAGACATTATGTTTTTCTTGTTTTTCTTTCAGGTACCATAGTGAACCCAGTGTCAAGCCTTGAGAATGAATTTTATGATGGCGCTTGCCTTATGCACGAAGAATTTCAGAAGTCTGGGACAGTGAGAGATATAACCCTGAGGTATATATACATAATGCACCATGCCCTTTAGAATAAGATTTTATATATCTTTGTAATAATTTTTAAATTACACGTAACAGGTAAAAAAATAGAATATATCAGTAATAAAATCAAATATTTAAGGTACATGGAATTTGAACAGGACATTACCAAAAACAAATCATCTTTCTTTGAAATATGTTTGTTGAAAACGTTTAATAATTGTGATTATTTATTTCTTCTACCTTCATTCTGTCTTTATTTCAGGAATCAAACCTGCTGTATATATGGCCACCAGAATATCAATGATGAGACATACTTCCAAATGCTGAATGTTCCACGAGGTATGCAGTGGGGGGTAGACCCCATGGCTGTTATAGAGGTCAAGGCCAAGAAAGTTCTTCACCAGGATCACAACATATGCCTCTTGTGATGTTTTAAAATTCTGAAAAAAAATAATTCTGTGGAGATTTTACTTCTTTTTTGTAGAAAATGACAAATTCTGATATTCATTACCTTGAACCTTTGGCAGTAATCAAGCCAGTGACTTTTGTGTGAAATATTAGTAAATATCAGTTTGTGACTCAGAGAAAGTAACAAACATGCAGGCAGAAAAAAATTCAAAAGGATATTGAGTGTAAGGATTATTTGGCACTATTAAACTTGTATACAACGTAATATTATGTAGTAAACACATTTGATTGGGTGAGCATATAAATGTTTAAAAATTACATATAGATATTGGTAGATATATGCACATTCAGTAACTGATTTTGTGAGAATGCAGCAAATATTAATATTGAGGAAAGGATTTGATTGGATCCTATCCACATCCCCCATACCAGATTTGTTTATCATATCTGAACTTATGACTAATGCTCAATGCAGTGATCTAATTATTGTGAAAGAAATGTTCAATTTTCTTTGAAATGTGAGAACTAGTTTAAACATGATTTGTCCACATTTTCCCCACTTTCAGCAACAGTATTCTGGCTGCATTGAAATGGCATGTGCACTTTAAGGGTTCGGTTTAGTGGATCTACATTACATGGGTTGTAGCTTATTATCAGATTTATTTTCTTGAAGGGCAAGTACAGGGAGCTTTGAAACTTGTTTTCTCGGTGTTATGGTCATTTTCTTTTTTTTAGTTGAAATGTGCTCTCAGGATAGCAGATATGGGGTTTGCTTAAAATTGATACAGCCAAGATGGTCTGTAGATCATGGAATCTTTTTCTCAAATCTTAATCAAAGCTATTTCAGCTGCAGGTCATATTAAATCTAGACCATGTGAACTTTTTTTTTATTTCTATGGCAGTCTGAAATAAGTACTTCTGACTCAACAATCCTTTATGATCCCGTTTGTAATTTCATACTTAAAGATTAGTTCATATCCTTGTTGTTTAATGTCTTTTATGGTACATACATAATTAGATTTGTAGCAAGATGTTACTTTTTGAAAGCTGCAACAGCCCTAGCAGTGTTTATCACAATCTGAGAAGACTCGCAAACACATTTGATTTTATTGAGTTCACATCATCTCAAATTGGTGTTTGAATAACTGGATGCTGCTCAGCATTAGTGTCAGAATTATTTTTATAGTTTTTTTAAGAGAAGTAAATTTCTTGTTAACAATAGTAAAAAGCTCAAGCTGGTTTTCATTATCAGGATATTTATTCCTTTTTGACATTTTTCTTATTTGCTTGATTATTACAATCACACATATATATTTATCTTTTAACTTAAAGATGTGAAGGTTCATCTACTACTTAATTTACTATCATTTATTTTTGTACTTGGTGATAAAATTGATCATGAACACCAAAATGTATAATATTCTGCTATAAATTGCTGTCGCAGTTTTAAGGTGAAGAGCACTAATACTAGGTTTTGTAGCACATAAAGGAACACATCTGCTAATAGAAAGCTAAAGCTAAAAACCCCTGTTCATTTTGTACATGCAAATGGAAAGGTTCAATTTCATCCAATAAGGTTATTTTATCAATAAACACTACATTATTGTGTATATTTTAAAGGCATTATATCTTAATTACAAAGTTGGTTGTTTCTGAAGCAAAACGAAAAACCACACAAATGTGATGGTACAAGTAACAAGTTTATGGTCCCAAGGACATTCAATATACATAAAGTTCCTGCAAAATATCAAAATAAATTGTGTAATATTATCTCAAGCTAAAACAATGTGTTACAGACGACAACACGTTTACAAATTTTAACAGGTTTGTAAATTTTCCTCATCTAACATTATTATATATTATATACAATAAAACTTGTTAAACACAAAACTGTCAATAGTTAAGAGAGCAAGAAGGCATCCATTGCTGCAAATAATAATGCAGATGCAACCTTTTCATTCTTACAATATATCATTTCAATTCCACCTACCAATATCAGAGGATTCCTAATTATCAAGGTAAGTTGCTTTGTACAGAAAAATATGCAACACTTCAGTGACTTTTCTGTAATCTTAAACAGAGTTGTAGCAACTCTAGTTAAGTCTAATGCGGACATTTGGGAACAGATCTGACACCAGCTCTGGCTTTTCTTTCTTTAACTCTTCATATATGCATCTCATTCTAACACCCTGTTCAAATACAGTTTGTGCCATACCCAGCTCTTTATAGTTCTCAGGATAACCTTTAGTATACATAAGGGCAAGGTTACCATATTCATCAAAGCAAGGCGACCCAGATGCCCCATGCATAAAACTTGACTTCATTGACTGTCGATTGCTATCACGTGCATTTGCAAAATTGCCTGAAGGATAGGTTTGCATGTCTTTTTGAACATCTAAATCGCTAAGTATTGTTGTATCTGGGTCATATCTTAATGGATCACATTTATTATGTCCTACAATACAGACATCTTTTCCTGGCTCCACATCTGCTATATCACAGTCGAGATCTGGTACAACATCATGGCTGTCTGCATTGCGAATGTAGAACAAAGCTGCATCCAATACTTCACTGTACCATGGCATATCTTCAAATTTATATGTTGTTGTTCTTGAAGTTTGTTGCAAATATCCAAATTCTACCTTGACTCCTTGGCAACCTGTAGAACAGGAAAAAATGAAGTAAAAGCAATATTCCCCCAGCCTCCACCTCCTGATTTAATACCTAATTGTCAAAATACTTCAATGTGTATTTCTTAAGATATCATAATGAGCTTTAAATAAAAGCATGTTCTCAGTTTTCACAAATACTACAAGGCACCCTTATAAAATGTTTTGATATGCAACAGTAAACCATCATAAATACATTTAAACTTTTAGTGCAAAACACCTTTGAAACACATCTTGTTAGCATCATCACTTTACCTTCTCCGAAACTGTAAACAATGTGACGATTCGTCATCAAATAATTTCCACCTATTTTGAAGCCTGTGGCAACGGCACGGTCTTCACCACATCTATCTATGACTTTTATCAGGCCAACTGATTTCCAATGCTTGTCTATCTTGGAATTGATCAACTTGACAAGTGAAACCACTGGGTAACTGGCATCAAAGAGCTTGGTAAAATTTCCATCACAGTATAAGTTTTCTAAAAAGAAATTAGGGACACAGATTACACTTGCAGGCAAATGAGAAAATCATCTTCATGATTTGTTATTTGTACTGCCAACCTTCTTGATACTGCTTTTTATAATATGATTTAAGTAAAAAGATATTCAGATTCATTCAGTTTTTATTGATTTGCAAGTAAGCCCTGTATAGTGATGTGATTTTTGCAAATTTGAAACTGGAGAATTTCACATACACATACAGTACACACAAACATATTACGTTTTTTAAATTCAACTTCTTCCATATGCAACATGCACCATATGCTCTTGTTCTCCTTGGTGCGTTCAACTATGCAGTGAGTACAAAGGAACTTGCATCCACAACTGAGCTGACTGTTTGCTGAAATAGAAAATGCCCATGGCATTTATACAGTATTTTTATCATTATGTTTTATTCATAAATTCACACAAAAAGTATAACTTAATCTATATGACTCCTTTCATCTTTGTAGTTTAAAGCTACGATATGTGCTACAGTAATATAGTTTATATACCTGCTTGATGTACCAAACAGTAGAGGCATTTCTCAGACTGAATGGGTTTACCACCAGTCCCTGCATATACAGGTGCACCTTCAACACCTCCCTAGAAGACCAAATTTTGTCACTGAATAATTGCCACTTTAATTCTGGTTTTACTTTATCTAAACTGGCAAATATGCAGACACCAAATAGACAAAAACAATGCAACAATTTACAAAATGTTCTGGAAAAATGACCTGATCATGCTTACTTTCTAAAGGAATCTGTCTTTTTACCAAACAGAGGTACTCAGTACATTTGAAGTAAATAAAAATATGATGACACATAAATTAATAAGAATGTACGTCTTCAGGCAAATACAATGCATGTGAAAATAACTTGTGATAATTTGATAACATTTACCAACTAGGTTTTAGACCAAGCAAAAAAATGGCTTTATGTATTTAAAAGGAATACACCAACTTACATAATTATTCTTACACATTAAACAATATATAGTTTACAAAATCTATACAATCTAAACTTCACTTGTCAATAGGAATTACTTACCTTGTAAAGTTTCAACAATGCATCATACAGTTCTTCAATTTTGATTCTTTTCACAGGTTTTCCCTTTTTGCACATCTTAATTAGTTTGGCGAATTCTGTGCTTATTTCTCTGGGCCATCCCTGCAATACAGAGTATTATTTGTCATTATAAAAAAAATCAGGCCTGTCAACTCTCCAGATTTTATCAGGGGTTTCCATATTTGGTACTGCATTCAGGCCACAAATCTTCTAATCATGCCATCAGTTGTTTAAGATCATAAAAAGAGTCTAAAAATAATAAAGTTTCTAGAGAGTTACTGGTAGAGTTGGGGTGTTGTTTGCAAATGTCACATGACATTCCACTGTAGTTATTTCCAGTGTTGACAGATAATTAAGAAACATGCACTATCCAACATGGATATTAAAAAGGGAAAAAAAGCTCATTTAGTCTTATCCATTATATCTCATTATAATTGTGTCAGACCCTTCTTTAGGATAAAGATTAAACACTCACCTGCTCTATCCCCTTCTCTATCAAAATCTTTTCTTCATCATCAGAAGTATTCCAGGAGAGATGAAGAGAAACTGAGCTACCTTTCTCAGGGTCAGGATCAGAGGCAAGAACACCCGTCAACAATTCCTCAAGCACTTGAAAGAATTTTTTATACATAAAATATACTGAAAGTTATATTTCAGTTATTCTTTCCACTGAAAAGACATAAATCTTCACTTACAAAGAAATATGTATTTACTTCTGATCAGTAAAATAACAAGGCAGCAAAGCTGTCAAATGTACAGACAAAAAACAGGAAATAACTATGCACAAAATAGGCTACTGTCAATTCTGATGCAAAAGTACATTATGTTAAACTGCAAATTCAACATCAAATTTTAATTATGCTCAACAGGTAATACCAATGTAAGTAAATTGTGTAACAAGTTCACACTGTGAAAATGTATAACTTCCAGAAAAAGAAGCCAATTAGACTGCTTTTCCAACTCAGGCTGCATTTTAGTCCTGTATGTATTTTTTGAAAGTTTGGCAATCATAAGTAACATGGTTTTCCCATAATGGTCATCATGGCAGCAGCACCCAAAATTGCGTTTTCTTCTATTCTGATGCCATATTACATAATGGTTAACAGCATAATGACCGTCAATTTTTAATAATAAAATATACGTATCATGGATTTTCAGAAAATGTGACTAGCATGGGTCTTCAAGCCCGAGGAACTTCAAAGTCACACCTTGAAAATGCCATTATGTGAAAAATTACATTTTCACAAAAAAAATGTTTANAAAAGGAAAGTGCACGGCGCTGGCATCGGCATCGCCATTGCCATCGGCGACGACAGACGCAGATGATGGCAATATGTACAGACACATCTGTGTCTGTACATAAAAATGTAGAAAAAACTTATGAAAGTTTTTTTAGATAGAAAATGTTATACTCAACCCCTGATACCAAGATCAAAACAGTTCAGTTTTATTGGCATCCATTACCTATTCCAATACCGTAACAGTCAGTAGTGTTTGTTACAACCCCTTCATGAAGTTTTGGGTCTGTATAGCCAGCAGCAAAAGGAACAGCTGAAAATAGTTTTACATGCATTCATGTGAGTGTGCATAAAATACAAACATAAAAGTCATTTAGTCTAACAATGCTTTTATGTACAGAAACCTCATATGGGTGCCCAAAGAATGAACAACTATTACACAAAGCAGCCTTCAACTAGAGGCATTTAGTCTTACTTTTGGTAACAGTGGCCCTTCCACTCTTCACATTATACATTTTTGCAAATCCCATATCTCCAAGCCTGATGTTCTCATGCTCATCCAGGAATATGTTTGAGGATTTGATGTCTCTATGAACTGCGCACTTGCTTCTGAAATACCAAACAAACACATGCAGCAACATGAATATGAATATGTAGAAAATGATAATAATGGTACAAAGAAAAACATCACACAATATCAAACATGCTTGTATGTACCAATGTCTTTACCTTCAATCCCTTCTTTTAAAAAAAATTCCCTGAAAAATAATCTTTCAACCACTGCACTAATCCTAAATAGAAGACAATAGAAATATCTACAGAGTGAGGGTTGGGTATTTGTTTGAAGCAGAACTGTACAGATAAACTGCACCTGTGGTGCCCCTGATACTCCTTTTCACTTCTTTTTCAGATGCCCTATACCCGCCCCTTAACAAAAAATTGACAATAAAACACAGGGAAATGTGGTCTCTTAAAAAAGTGAAAAAAAAGCTGTCATTGTTTCTTCATGGACATATATCTCAAGCTGATGGACAAAATGAAAAGATCCTTGTTACCATTTCTATGTTCCTACTTGACAACTTTGAAATTACTTGAACAGTACCTAATTTATCTCTGTATTATATGTACTTTTTAAGATTTTCTTTTTTGTGTAAATAATATAACCGATTTATTTCCTGTTTAATCATCAATCTGCTTAGTTGTTAATTAGCCTTATGTTCATTTGTCATGACTATATATAAATATATATGTTATAAATATATATATATATTATAAATATTCTTATTCCTTTTCTTTTTTCCGCTTTTGTGTGTGTGTGTGTGTGTGTGTGTGCGTGTGCTCTCACGTGCATGCGCATGTAATTTGTAATTTTCTTGGTCTTCATGGGGAGCATATACTGCTTTTAGTGCTTTACTTTGATTAACTTTGCTTAAAAAACAGTGAAGTCTTTAGCAAGTGTTCAAGTCTATGAGTACCTTCAAGTCAGATAAGTCGATAAAACTTACTTGTCATCTGACTGAAGAAATTTCACTGCATCAGCCAACTGGACACTCATGCGTAGGCGAGTTTTCCAGTCCAAACTTTCACCACTTATCTTCGATTGTTCAAGTCGATCTTTTAAAGTTCCCCCTTTCATGTATACTGTCATCACTGCTTTGGAGTATTTACTGAAAAAAATACCTTGTTGGTTATAAAGCTTGACCAAATTTATCATAAAGAGAAGCAATTTAAAAAAATAATACATTACAATAATCTCATTCAATACTTCAGGTATATGTACACTTAGGCCAGTATTCAAATTATCAAAAGCAAGATGGAATTATAGATAAAAATTATCACAAAATTTAAAGGAACAACAGTCAGTCATTAAAAGGCCCACAGTAACCCCAGCAGGTTGCAGCTTAAACAACACATTGCCTGGAAAATAAGTGTCCAAAACATAGAAAAAATCATTGAACAAACAGTAAATAAAACCCCAGTACTAATCTGAAGACCCACTTAGCCTGCATTTTAGCCATTAAATGGTGATAGCCAATATGTACAGCCACTACTGTGTCTGCACATAAAATTGCCTTGATTTTATTTCATTTTGATTGACCTGAAGACTGGAAATTTCAGAACCAAACAAAACATGATCAATACATGAGTATTCCCTAATTCTTTATAAAATACAAAGAAACAGGTTGCTCAATCATTAATTGTGGGTGAAAGCATGCTAGAGAAGATTGCTTTATAAAAATCTTTGTGTGTTCGTTTTCCAATTTCTAAATCCATAATGAAAAAATAATGTAAAAAGACATAACAAGAGAGCAATTTTTATATCTTTAAAATGATCCCACACTGATAATGTGGATAAAAAAGTTTCTTCATATGATTACTTACCCTTCTAATTGCTCACAAATTCCAAGAGCAGTCAGAAGATAAACATACTTTGTCTTAGCCCAATCCTTCTCCTAGAACAACACCAGTGCACCAAAACAAATCAAAAAACATTTTTCATGTAATATAACAATGGCACATCTAGCAAAAATACTATCATAAATAATTACCCTTAATGAATTTGAATGGAAAATTTTATCAGCTTCTTTTTCTGTAACAGATGCTCACATTTACTTTTTAAAATATTTTAAAAAATGCACTTACCCTGTCAAATTCCAGTGTTCCTTGATTATCATTGTTATCAGCAAGTCTCTTAACTGCAACTTTCAACCCATGTATTTGCTCAAGGTTTAAAACACCTTGAGCAATGAAAAAAAAAAATTACAGAATTGCACTGAGGTGAGCACATATTATCCATATATTGATATTTAGTATCATAGCTCTAAAACACATCAAACTTTTTTCCTTACTTCATCACTTTGTATTCTGTTACAAACTTGTTTACCAGTATCACTGACAGTTAATTTTCAAGACCATTTGCTTCACATCTCTGAAATTATCTTTAACAATTTTTGTCAATAAATGTATAAAAATATAAAAAAAAGTTTAAGCGAAAATAATAATAAAATGTAATTTATCTGTATCATTATACTGGAAAAAATGAATTACGATGACATAATGAAGGCATTTTCTCTCTTGACAAAAAATGTAACCTACCCCTATGCACTACACCAAACCCACATTTTTCTTCAGAGGCAATTACTTCAGAAAAACAGTTAGTGACCAATTCCAAGTCCTTCTCACTGAATTCATAAGCATTGATAGCTTGGTTGAATTTTGGTTTTGGCTTTCTCTCAATGTCTGGTGCAGAAACTGAAGACATTTGCCTGTTTCCTGCCTTTTCTTTCTCTAATACACCTGTTATTTGGGAGATGAAGTCTGTTCCACTACTATCCGTTGTTTCCATTTCCATCTGGCCAGAGAAGCTGGTTGACTTCAAGTCTGACGGTAATCTTTTTAGATCTTGCATATGATAAAAATAAAGAAAATACTTGAGATTAAAAAGAATCCAACTCAAAAACAGAGAGATGAATGGATGCCCAATCTTAGTGAAAATAAATGAGACAAAGGAATGACGCTACACAATCCTTATTTTCATCATAGTTAGAATGTGCACTCAAACACCTGAAAACTTTAGAACATCATAACACTTCTTTCACATCTCAAAATGTATCTTAAATTACACTTCTTTCACATCTCAAAATGTATCTTAAATTACACTTCTTTCACGTCCCAAAATGTATCTTTAATAAAAATGCATAATGAAAATGTTAACCGGTTTCATTTGCCTGTCCAATGCACCCAGTTTCCATTTCCTCTCTTGAATCCCGCTGTGGAAACTTCGCAGCAGGAGATCCAACCAGCCCACCTGGCTCTCTTTTAACTGCACCTGGGGGAGGTGCCGACTGCATGGGATCTTTGGCCAGTTCTTGCTGGTTGATGGTATCATGACGTGAATCTCCAGATCCATAATGATGAACATTTATTGTGGTGGCATTATAATGATGCTCTACCTTTGGATAAGAAGCAGTCATTGGGAATGTAGAAGGTGTTTCCTTTTTAACACCTGGAATGCTCACTGGAATCTGTGGAGCAGAGTTCTTTGACGTCTCTATAAATATAAAACTTCAATCACCTTACAAATAACACTTTAAGTATGTCAAGACATTTCAATCCATCAAATGCTATGTTCATGACCTATATATGTTTGCAACTAAGAGACATCTAAGAATAATGATATCAGCTGACAGGATACACATGTACACCTTCCACGTCAAAAATATTATACCCATACAAGTTTTAGAATTGCAACGTTAATAAATATACAGTACATACCAAGCAAGTTAGCCAAATAGTCGTGGCTTGTTTCTCTTAATGCTGTTATGAACTTGTCCAAAAAATCTGGACCTATGGTTTGAATGAATTCCAGTACTTTCTCAGCTTTGTCAAACCTGGTTTTCTCTGCCTAGAGGTACATCATCACAAAGAATCATAAATTTAATGGTATACATAAGCATCATGTGCATAATATTTGGTACAACGTATTGGTACAAGGAATTACAACAAAAGAAATGTCTTAAAAAGAGATAGTGATCAAATAATTCCACTGAGCATTTGTAAGCTTTGGTCTTTTTGAAAATTATATGTGTATACTTAATTTGATACAAGGTTTTCTTGCCTTTGTCAAACAAAAAGTACCCTCTACCAAGGGCCAATACATTGATTGCTCATTAAATATTCACAGATATTTCCCTTGCTATTTCTGTGCACGTCTCCGAACTCTGACCCAACTGTGATGAATTCCAACCAATAATTTCCAAGTTGGTTCTTATAATAAAAGACCCTCGAGAAGACAAATTGCGCAACATATGTGATGTCGAACAGTGTGAAACATAAAGCCGGCTAGTCATTTTTAGCTGTCAGTCTATGAAGCTAGTTATTTAAAAGAAAGATGACAAATAATAAAAGCACAATTTTTCACTTTCAATCTTTGTATTAGGTTTTCATATGACCCAAATTTTTACAAACATTATCTGCTCAAAATGCCAAATGAAAACAAGGCAGCAAAGCTGTCATATGTACAGACAAAAAACAGAAAATAAAGATGCAAAATAGGTCATTTTGTCAATTTTGATGCAATAATAAATAATGCTTATATATAGCTCTGTTAGTCATCACTGAATTTTAATCATGCACAACAGGTAACATGGTCAATAACAGGAGCGGACCCAGAGATATTTTCTGACAGTATTCCAAAGTATCTATGTTGATCCATCCTCCATTTTGATGGTCTTCCAACAGAAAAAAAAATAGATATCGGTCAATATAAACTTAAAAACCTGACTGTCTTCCGGAAGACCCAGAAGATGGTCTCAATCCATCCCTTCGATAAGATTACAGTTTCAGGACCATGAGAGTTCAAATTCACATGATGAAAGTCCCAATATTTGAAAATGATGACAGTGCATAAAATAATATTACATAATGTTTAAAGACATAAAAACCAATATACAACTGCTTATGTGGAAATACAGAAAATGTGCAGAGCCACAGGCGGATGGGAGTTAAAAGTCACAAATGCCAGTGTTTGAGAAAAAATTAAAAAGGAAAACATAAAACTAGAAAAGCACTCTGAGAGTGCAGACCTCTGCCAAGGCAGCAATTTTTTATTATTATTGATTATTGATAGATTATTGATCCGAACCACCACCAAAAACTAATCATTGTCCTACTTGACCCACTTCTGACAGTTCCTGAAAATTTCTTCAAAATCGGTACATAACTTTTTCAGTAATGTTGATGACAGACAAACAGGGGTGAAAACATAACCTCCTTGGCAGAGGTAAATATAATTCCAATGAAGCTGCTATTCAAACTTTTAATCTTTGAGTTTGATATATATATATATATATATTAAAAACTTATTTGCAATATTAAACAAAATTCACCTGCATAATTATCACTGCTTCCTTATTATTAATCTAGCAGAGAGCTTAACCTTTGGGAGTTTACAGGGAAATATCAACAAGTTTGCTTTATGTAATCTCATTTAATGGCCTATTAATTAGGCAAATGACTTTATAACTCTGAACTTAGCCTAGTGATACCCAAGGGAAATTTACAGACTGACCCATTCAAAGGTCTTCAGGCCCATAAGTCACACCTTAAGAAAAGCGCAAAACAATAATGCACAAAATAGGAGACTACCAATTCTGATAGAATAATACATTATGTTTAACTGCATGGTCAACATCAAATCTTAATTATGCACAACAGGTAACACTGACGAAAGTAAAAGCATAAGGCTTCAGGCCCATCAGAGTTCAAGTGTATACTTAGAAAGTGCCAGAATGAGAAAAATGAAAATTTCACAAAAAATGCATAAATTTAATAAAAATGATAATCTAATAGAGCTGGTTTTCTAATATGAGCTGTATGTCAATCCTAAGAATCATTCTTGTAAGACTACATGTAGTTGAAAAAATAGAAAGTAACAGTTTTCTTTCCATAAAGTTAATGGTGGCAGTGCATAAAGTAGGTTTTTGTCAATTTTGATGCACCATTACATAATGATTAACTGTATACATACCACCAATTTTTAAATATCTACTATTAAAAACATGGACATTAAGAAAATTTGATTACCACTGGGCTTCATGCCCAAGGGAGCTCTAAGTCCCACATTGAAAATTCCAGTA
>NW_019775504.1:51998-199709 GCF_001039355.2 Lingula anatina
TAGTCTAAATTAGTTTTATGTGGCTTTTAGGTTTATTTGCCCAGTTGATTAAGGTGACAGTAGCGTGGGGCTACACTGTGTAACTTACTTCTGTGGTAGATACATAATTTAGTCAAACGTGAGCAGAAAGTACACAGTATTTTTAACAAGCTTGTTCATGCAAGTGTACATGTACACTGTCGCTATATGTATTGAACTTGGAAGTTTCAAGTTTCATCTATTCAAACAGATAGCATAACTGTAAACTTTCATTGGCACGCTAACAAGTGCACGTGTCTTGATTGTTCGACAGATGCCAATCCCGATAGAGGATACTAATCGAAAGTTTGTGTTTGGTAAGGTAAATCTTACCTGCTTGAAGTTATTGCTTACTTTCTCGTCGCTGAAACCAACAAGTTTGTTTGCTCAACAGGTGGCCGCACGGTCTTAACTTTGAGTTTAGTTTCGAACTTTTTGTAATAATTCCAGAAAACGTAGCAGGAGTGTGTAGCATAAATTTTAACAAACTAAGATAATGGGAAACTCTGTGATAAATGTGTTTGCGTTCGTTATATTTTAATACCGAATAATTTAATAGACGTTATCTTCAAATTTGCGGGAAAATGCGGTGTGTCTTGTCTTGGAAAAAGGCAAAGGCTTGTTTCCAAAGGACGACTTCCTTGCGAGAACCCATTCACAAAAAGCTACCATGTTTTTTTTAACAGTCTGCTAATTAATCCTACTTATTACTTGTGATACTAAGAGAATAAACAAGCAGCTAAAATTTATTTCATTTATGTCTCCTTTTATTAAAAATCATGACACTTTGACTGGTTTGTTTCCTCACATGACGAAGATCTGTCGTGGCAGGCCGTCATGCGGAGACATCCCCTAACATATTGGAAAGATGTCTCTGGAGCAAACTGAAGGTAAATACTGATTTTTGTCCCGTGTTATGGTGTAAGATCGGCACATATAAACACATAAAGAGCACACCAATAGCGTATATATTTAGTAGTCCTAAATCACGAATAAAACAAGCGCAAGTGTTGATAAAGCTGGTCCTGTAAGCTGGCCAGCTGGAGGCCTTTTTGTCCACCGGCGACGGTCGATGTTTTGGATTCGTTTGCCACCACTCACGTCAAATTATGATAATTTTAGTAAGTTTTCTATTCTAATCTGATGCATCATGGTCATTGTGAGCAGCCCTGTAGTCATTCGTCATCATGGCGTGTTAACATGATTTACACGTTGACCATCTGATGTAAGGCTTACAATGCAATATATGTAAATCTGATAGCTTAATTAACTTAATTCTCAGTGCAGTTATATAATACCCAGTACCTCTTTGTAAATATTATATGTTTGTAATCTTTATAAGGACCCATTTTCTGTCATTGGGCACATAGTCCCCTCACAACTATGCAGCTATTTGTTTAATATATACCATCTAGCTGTCTATGTCTATATAGCTTGATCATTCTTTGTATTTTTTTATCATTATGTACTTCTGAAATAAGTTAATGTGTTTCAGATCTGAAAGCATTTGAGAGGCGTCTCACGGAGGTGATTTCACAGCTTCAGCCAGCCACTGGGAGGTGGAGATGTAAGTACTGGTCAACAAGGGTAGCAGGGGTCAGTTGAAGTGAAACGATTGTTCAATGAAGATTGATCAACTTAACCAGGACTTGCTGAATGCAGTCAGATAAACAGATTTACTCGCCTCCTCCTGGTGTTGAGTAGAATACAGATAAGAGCAGCCGTTAATTACGAGAAACCAGTGGAGGTGTGTTGATCTGTGAATCTGATTGCATTTAACAAGAGTCCCCACAGATTTGGTTTGATCTACATATTTTGATAATTTTATTGGAGTGCCCTAAGACCTTCAACAGAAAAATGGTTTTACTTGCATTCTTGATCTGCAGAAACGCTGTGCACCAAGTTGAAAATCATTGTTTAAAAACTGGTCACATTTATAGGTTACCACACCAAGTAACATGTACTCTGTATGTTTTTAGAGTCAGAGGATGTTGTGACAAAGTTATTTAGTTTTTGTTTTAACTTAAAGCTGATTTACACATTTTTATAATAAGCTTGGTGGATATCAATAATATATGCACAATCAACTTATATATATGCCAGTATTTTCATTAAACAGCCTTCCCCTCTCTATTCTTTTATAATTAATATATATACTGCATATAAATATTGTGGGCATTGTTATACATCAAGCATAGCTATCAGATATTCAGTATTTGTGTTTATAATCTTATTTGCATTTTTTTTAAAATAAAATTCATGGTTATTTCCAGCTGCACTAATGATAGTTCTTTTTTAGTATGAATTTCATGTGTGTCCTGTCAGAGTTTTACCTGTTTTGCATTATTATTATTATTATTATTATTATTATTATAAAAAGCTTATTTATAATTTATTATTATCAATTCCAGTGGTGCTAATAGTTGTATCAGTCTGTACTGCCACAGGAGCCTGGAACTGGCTGCTGGATCCTGAGACATCACATGTAAGATAAATATTATATACCTATATCAGAGTTATACAGTTTTTATATGACTTGTTTCTCAAGCCCCTCTGACCTTAAAATATCTAAACTAGGAAAAAATCAAGAAAAACTGAGATTGTGACACACAACACAAAGTGAAAATGAGTTGGGGGGAATGATCTAAAACTGGCAAGGCTGATGTTGTTGCTGTCATGTAAAGAGGGCCACAACAGTTTTGTGAATTGAATTAGACTCACTGGGTCTTATCAGTGTGCTTTAGAGAAAAGCAAAACAAAACATTAGCCCAGTGTGTGAAGTTGTACTCATAGTTTTTTTAGATAAAGTATTTACTGACAATAAAAAAAAATGATTGATGTAATTTTAATCAGTGTTATATGTGTTATTTTTCAGGTATCATTTTTCCAGTCTCTCCTCAACCATCCCTTCTTCACCATCACGTGCATCATCTTACTTGGGCTCTTCTTGTGTGGAATTCATAAAAGAGTGGTGGCTCCATCTATGTATCCTTTTATGGTGAATAATGCGATATATAGTTGATATTTTTATGAGAGTTTCATTATATTTTTTTTCAGCATCTGTTGTCACATTCTAACATTGTTAGCTGTCTATGCTATTTCTGTCTAATACTGCTGTATGTTTGTGAAACCAAAAGTGAAATTAATAATAAATATGTTAATAAAATAAATAAGTGAATAATTGGTCCTTGACTGGTGTACAGCATAGCATCAAGATGTCGGATGGTACTAGCAGATTACAATATGTCATGTGATGATGTAAGTGCCAAGCAGATCATGCATTGTTTAAATGATAGATCTTGGGTGAAATTTGGTGTAGACGTTGATCAGCGATGAGTCAACATTGATTGAACATTAAAAATGTGGTATTGATTCAGTGTTGAATATAGCTCGAGTCCAAATCTTGCTTCAGCCTTGACCTGTGAATTAATATAAAATGATATCTTTTAGTTATAAATTTTATAACCAGTTATAACATGTAGCAGTTGTGCTTCTAACAGCAATACCTTGTTTCTCTTTCAGACAGGGAAACTAATATTAAAACCACGACCGACAGCATGACGTCAGCTCTAATCAAAATGTTAGGAAAAAAGTGACTCCTTCGGGAATTGTACATGAACAGCGACATAAGTAAACCCAGGCTGTTGCTAGGACAAAGTGCTCATCTGTGTTTTCATGAAATATCTGTATAAAGACTGTCACAGTGCAATCGAATGGCATATTATTAGCTTGAGAAATATGCTGTTTTATTTATCGTAAAGAGCACAGTGTTGCTGTTCCCTATAGAGCATGTTGAGGTTGGAGGAAAAACTGCCATGTTTCTCTTCAAAAAGCGAGTTTGTTTTATACTGCATTGTGGTGAAAATGGACAGCATTATCATGTTGAATCCAGTGTTGTATAATAATTGTGATGTGAAGCCTTGATGCTTGTATGGTGGGACATTGCGCCACTTCATTGTGACTGATGTTATAAACATGTCCACTAAATGTACTACTGTCATTTGTCAGGTTAAGTAGAGAATAAATGATGAACTGCACACGATTCTGTGGGGTTTTTATTACTAAATCTAATAGTGCTAATGCCATTTAGATAATTAGTACATTAGCATAGCACTTGCATTTCATTACAAAAAATTCTTGACTTATGATTTTTCATTATTGTTAGTTTCAAGAAATGCAGTAGAAAGGGAAAATATAATTTTATGTCAAAGGAAAAAATGTTTTTAAAAAATGGACATTTAGGAACACATCAAGAATATCAAGTGGAATGTGGAAAATGATTTATTGTCAACAATATGTTCCAAATTGATTCACTAAATTCACACAAATGTCAACTGTTCTCTAAATCTGCCTGTCTTCCACGTGAATGACAGCTATAGTTTAGTCAAAGAAACATGTCTTCCTTTGTAGAATATTTCGTCATCTCCAGTAGGGAGTTCATTGAGTTGATCCTGTAAAAATAGCAAATATTTAGTTACCTTAATTATTTACTGTACTTGAATGAAGAGATTGATTTTTTTCAGTACATCATATTGTATTATTATATATATTATTATATTTAGTGTAATATTCTTTTCATATGACAGTAAATACAACGAATAAATGGTCTCTATATAACAGCAAATGTTGAACTTTCCTGGAAATTACAATATCCCCCGTAATCACCAAGGTATGCTATTTTACAATTTTATGAGCAATATCCCAAAAATGGACTTGATATGGATGTGCTTTCTCTGCACAATTCTGCAATTTAGAATTTAGTTTGCATGGTACCTTAAGACTAAGTGAACAAGGCAACAAAAATGCACAAAGTAGTCCATTTCGTTAAATTTGACACAATAATTAATAATCCTTAATTTTTTATTTTTTTTTTTAAGAACAGTTCAAAATGAGTAAATTTCGATTTCTGGTCATCTCTTGAAATTAGAATTTTGACTAGCTGAATCATAGTTCTAAACCTTACCAAATGGCATCATTTGCCTTCTTAAATACCAAAACTTTTGGGACCATTCAGTGGGTTCCAAACCCCACGTCCAGAATGGGCGCAGGTTAGGGGGGTAAGGTAGGCTTCGCATCTGCGGACCCCCCCTCCCTTCAAATAATCCTTGATCCGCCCCTGAAAATTATGCATGCACGTGTCAGCCATAAAATCAATGCAGTGTGGCATTAATGAACGACAAAATGGAAACAGAAAAAGACTTATTATTTAAATTTAAGACATTGTTATAAATGAGAAGATTTCAAAATACTAACGAACACAGGTGGTATATCCATCCCCTTGGTAGCCATTTTTACAGATACAATATTGATGATATAGCTTATCGCATTCATCATGGTTTCGGATTTTTTTCTTTATTGTGCCATCCTTTAATTTCACAACGCACTCGGCATTGGTGGCACAAGACACTGAAAATAAATGAAAATATGTCTGTGCTTTCGTTTTTAGGTATCACCACACTCCAAAATTACTTTTGACATCATTAAGTCCCCATTCCCTGGATGTTCACGCACGGAAGTTAATTACCCCCTTACAGCTTGTAGTAGGCGGGACGGACATTTAAGCCGGATTATCTGACAGTAATCTAGTGAGACTCCCTACGGGGATAGATCGATCTAAATGTCTGGGAATACGCCCATAAATACATGTGCGTCATGTGCTAAGGCATTGTATTGCACGGAAAATGAGGTCTTCAGAAAATAATCTTCAGAATTCTGTGTACATTAACACAGGCGCACAGCAGTTCTTAATGACACAAAATTAACTCGATTGAATGTTAAAAATTATAATATTAAATTAACAAAAGTAATCTCTTTTTATATGTATTATTCTTATTACTATTATTATTATTATTATTATTATTATTATTATTATTAGTGCTTTTACAATTTACATTGCACAACTATTGGGGAACGTGAGTCCGTTGCTGCTATCAAGCATGGCAATGGCCTAAATAATGAAAGCTATCTATACCGACCTCACAAAAATATTCAAGTATGCAATTTTTGACGAACGCAACCTACATGTACCTATGTTGCAAACGCGACCAGATGTTCCACCAGAGCAGTGACACCGAAAGTCACCATTATCGAGATCCGTGCATGTCCCACCATTCAAGCAAGGCTGAGAGTCGCAAGCTGTGATTTCTGGAAAAAATAAATATTGGACCTTGCCTTGACTGATAATTGTGCATGATATAAATCCAAGTCCCACACAGATGTAACACGCACATCACACTGACTCTGTACAGCAAAAAAAATTGTTTTTGAAAATTTCTACACTTTCCACTTAATGACCAAATCACTGTCAAAATTAAGATATTTTCACAGGTTTTTGATTTTCAAGTTCCTAATGTTTTTAGCCATTCTTGTAATAGCAATGTGAACGGGTAAGTTCCACATTTGATGTTACTTACGAAAAGGGGATGTAAGCCTAGGAGGGAGGGAGCGTTTGACCATCAATTATAAACTGCAGGACAAACGATTGTAAAATGCTTTAAACTACTTACTAGTACAGGAGGAATATCCATTGCCTTTGAAGCCCTTTTTGCAAACACAATATCGACCACTACTTTGAAAGCAGTCATTATTTTCCTCTGGCTTTTTCTCTATTTTACCGTACTGTTTCTCCAGAACACATTCAGCGTTGGCCGCACAAGACACTATAAACAAGAGACAATTCATAAAATGAAGAACATTCATGAAAATTAGCTTCCTTTCCTTTTTAATCTTGTTATCGGCACATATGAAGTGTGGCCTTCCTACAGACTCATACATGTATATGACTCATTGATTTTTTAAAAAACTTATTTCAAATATTGCCCTTAGTAATTCTGTAGTGGTTATGTGTATATTCGTATTCTGAAGTATCAGAATGGAAAACAGGACATTCCGTTGGCTAGAATCCCACCTACGTCAAGACAGGCATTGTAATATTACTGAATTAAGCATATGAACTGATGTCAAATAATAATAATAATAATAATAATAATAATAAGGTAGCTAAGCTGTCGAATTTACAGACGAAAAGAAGAGAAAATGTTGCACAACATAGGTTATTTTGTCAGTTTTGATGCAATGTTATATATAAATGCTTTACAGCAAGATCCACATCATATTTTAATTATGCACAGCAGCTGTCACGGATAATAAGATTAGAGGATCAGAGTGGCGACATCACAACCAGATATTGCACCATCACAAGACTATAGATGGTGGTAGATGGTAGCTATGAATTATCTGTTTTAGGGTCCATTCCCACAGATATTTGGATCGATCTATCTCCCTGGGGAGTCTCGCTAAATTACTGTCAACTTGGCTGGCTTAAATGTCTGTCATGCCTAGTAAAGTTGTTAGGGGATAATTATCTTTATCCCCCTAGCTGACCCGGTAGGCGTGACTGACATTTAAGCTGGTTAGTTGATAACAATTTAGTGAGACTCCTCAGGGGGTTAGATCGATCCAGATGGATCGATCTATGTATGGGAAACCAGTAGTTAGGTCATATTAAGATGCCCTATATATAATTTCACATTGCATTTTAAAAGTTTCCATGAGTGTATTTCTGATAGTTTTGTAACTATGGGACTTGATGGTGAAAATAGGTCAAAGGTAAAATTGAAGGTCACATTAAGAAAGTAACTTTGGGTGTTTCTCTCCAGTTTTTGGAGATATAAGGGCCAGACATTATGTAGGGTACCTGTACATTCCATGGTGACAGGTACATGTAGGTCAACGGTCAAATACAAGATCATAATAAAATTGTCAATATACGACTTCCAATTCAAGTTCATTAGTAGCTATCTAGTTTTTGGAATATTTGGCATTTTAATTTTTTAATTTTTTTTACCACTGAGCACTGCGACGCTTTGCTTTTGAAATAATGCAACTCCTAAATCATGTGGAAAACAAAAAAATGGCCACCACTCCCAGTGTTGCGCTTGAAAAAAAAACAGCCATAGCGTACCTTTTTTGCAAGTGCTTATTGATCCTTCGGAACATTGGCATTTGGAATCACTGCCATCGAGGTAAACACACGTCGACTTATTACTACAGGACCGATCCTCACATATTTCTGAAATAACAGCACAAAGTAAACTACTCTTACAGATTATTATTGTTTTATCAGTCCTTTTCTTGTCACATTAAGACGTGTATGTCATTGTATGTCATGATTTCTGCACATTTGCTGGGGGTATCCCAGCAAACACGTCACGTTCGGATCACGTGGCTAGAACGTTACTACCACATTATAACGTCATACACTACATAGCAACGTGCTAGCCGTTAAATCCGAACGTGACGTGTTTGCTACATAAATTTGATGCTCTAATGAGGCAAAAGCAGCAAGAATATTGTTTTTCAAAATTTAAAAATAAATGAAAAAAAAGTTACCAGAGCAGGACATATATCCATTTCCAAAATAGTTCTTTTCACATAGGCAATAGTGACCACCTTTTGTATTGCATCCAGCATTATGTAAAGGCCTTTTCTTTAAATTGCCAGGCTTCTTTTTAACTTCAATGCAATTTGCGTTTGCTGCACACGACACTGAAAAAGAATGTAGAATCTAACTTTGGTGTTGCTCACAGCAAATTGTTTTTCTTTCAGCGGACTATGTGACTTAATGGTTTAAATTATACCAATGAAGTACTTAAAATGGTACCGATACTCTGACTTTTGGAGGGAAGTCAGCCTGTAAAATTCCGTCTGCTGTTATGTAGGCATAGCATATTGCTTTACTAAATGAATGACATCAGCTAGAATCAAATGGTTGCATGTTCATATCAGAACTATATAACCTTTAAATCGATTGATTTATAATCAGTATACGGTGTTCTAAATACAATTATAAGCAGTTTTCTGGCACGTATTATAAAACAGTTTACCTTTATTGCACCACATTCCATGTGTATTTCCAAGACATTTGCACTTAAAACCATAATTTGTGTCATTGCGGTTGATACATACGCCGTTATTAAGGCAAGGCTGGGAGTCACACGGAGCTGAAAAGAACATTTTGCAGATAATTTAGATTTTAACCTGGGCTTGACTGAACAACTCCCTCCCTCAACCGCCCCCAGATTACAGACTCATATGGGATTGTTCTTTTAATTTGTCTGGTATGCTGCTATAAACAGATATATATTGAGTCAAAACTTTCATGTGTCAAAGAGAAAACCACGAAGTAATACAGGGTACAAAGTCCATTCATTAAATAAATGTGGACAATTGCTGAGTAATTTAAATCTAAAAATTTAGTCTTGCTCTAATAAATTTTAAAACCATTTCTAACATGCAATTTGACACGTTCTGGCTCATTTCACTTCAACATTTGAAACTGAAGTGTGTCTGCAGCCTTGTGCACAGTCAAAAATTCACATTCAAAATTAAGAAACATATTGCTGTCTCGGAATACAGAGATAAAATCACAATCTTTACTTTTTCGTTTCTTGGACAAGAAAATACGTCCCCAAACTCCTCGGAATAATGGCCAATGTCACAGTGGCCCCTATACTTACAGTTTGCGGCAGTGTAGCTGACGAAGACACACACCATTAACGCTACAACGAGGAGCAGATAGAACGCCAATCCCTTCATCACTGATCAGGCTGATTTTAGAATTAATGTTCTGCACTTCACTTCTAAAGTAAAATTAGATTTCATGAAGAGCGCAGTTATACAAAATTTCCACATTTTATCAAATTAGTATTTTTTGTTAATTTTGAAATCGAACTTTTTGTCAGTTTAGTTTTTTTAAATTGCAAATTACTGTTCGATAAGAGTTTTAATGACCTAGTTCCTTTTTCAAACATAAATTAAAATATATTTTAGATAGCTTAATCAATCAATCAATAACTGAAAAGCCGAAGAAATTAATGGCAAATTGATAGGTAGATCAAACATAATGCAAACTGATATGATACGATATTATCGGTTATATTGAATCACAGTGGGATGAAAATAAATTGAAAAAAATATATATTGGATAGGATAGGATAGAAAGGTCGAGCAAATGCTTGACAAACAAGAACAATCGCCGATACTAGTTTCAGTAGGTCAACAATTCCATCTCTCTTTCGTATGATTTGGCAAATGCACAACACTGCAACCCAAAATGTACATGTTCTTATAAATTGTAAATAACTTGTATTGTTACCGTTCTTCTGGATACACTGTATGTTTACCTGTTACCTTATCTTTAATAGTACCGCACATACCATTCACTTTCTGCTTACATAAACATTTCTTCGTCGAGATATAACCTACCTTAACCTCGTTTGTCTGCACTGAATTCATATCGGCCAATATGGCATCTACCAGTTCAAAATTGTTTTACTTAATGCACCTCCAGTATCATGGCGTCTGTCATGATGGTTGTCGTGGCTCGTTACAGAGTACTGTTTATGAGGACGGAGAACGGAATGCAACGCCGACACCCCCCCCCCCCCCCCCTCTCTCTCTCTCCATAAAATACATAGTGTTGTACCTGACATTTTCCATTATTCTATTTTTCTCTCACCTTTCCTATATGAGTGACCCACATTGAAAAGCTTTATTAAAACATTATACCACTATTTGAAATTTACCATGATAAATAAATGGAACTGTATAACCTTAATTGATCCGAAGTGAGGGCATAGACAATTTAGTGTTGATCCCGCCACTTCCATTTAATCTTAACTCCATATATGCTTGCACGCAGTCTGGTTGAAATAACTCGATCCTTCTTCAAATTCAGCCATTAAGAAAACAAGTATACAGCATTGGTCAAAAAAGGCTTCCCCACCTCCAATTCCACGGGCTTTTATTTACAAATGATCACTTCACAATACCTGTGTGTGTGTGAGTGTGTGTGTGCGTGTGCGTGTGAGGTGGGTGTGGGTGTGTGTGTGTGCGTGTGCGTGTGAGGTGGGGGTGGGGGGTCGAATCATGATGATGACAAATCGCTTAAGTGTCAAGATTTGAGCGTTAGTCTTGTCAGATTTGCGGACCGGTTTGCTTCTGTTCAAACTGTGGAATAGACGTATACAGAACTGTCATGTTGAATCCAATGGTGTATAATAATTGTGATATGGCTTCTTAAGGCTTGTATGGTGGAACATTGCGCCAAATTTTCTGTTGTCATTTGATTGCCATTTTCATTGTCAGGTTAAGTAGATAATAAATACTGTACATGATTCAAAGTCTTATTGTGATTATGTCATTTAAATTGTACTCTTAGCATAATATCAGGCAAAATTCTAGCAAGTTTGCAGAAAATTTGCTGAAAATTGGCAGCAATTAATTTTTTTCTTGCAAACTTCTCCAAACTATTTTCCGCAAACTTTTCATTTTGTTAACAGAGTACATTAACTTTTGAATTTTCAAGATTTCTTCTTGGTCTACTTTCAATTTTAATAACTCACTACATTTGTTATATCAATAATATTATTCAAGGTCATTTGCTTTATTTTATTATGATTTCATTCAACAAATTAAAGAAGTATAAAAAGAGAATATCAATCTGTCAAAAAATATAGTTTTAAAGAGATTAAGATTTAGGAGCACGTCAAGAAAGTGTTGTAATGCAATGTTGAAAATAATTTATTGTTATCTACCGGTGCATGAACCAAATTGCTCCATTAAATTCAAATGAAATTTATTATCAACGGATATCCAAAACCGTTTTACTTCCAAGTGTATTTCTTGAAGAACCTGCTATGGTTTAGACTAAGAAATATGTATGCCATCCTTTGCAGAATGCCCCGTTATATTCTCGGGGGAGTTTATTTAATGGATCCTGTAAAAAAAAGAAACTATGTTTAGTAACCTTATTTTTTTCACTCCACGACTTTTTGGTTTTTTCATGATCAGCATATCGTATTATATGTAGCGTAATATCCTTTTATACGAAAGTAAACACAGTGAGTAAAAGGTCTTTATGGCAAACATTACATTTTCCTGGAAATCCCAACATTTTTTCCCTTTAATCATCAAGGTACACAATTTTACAATTCTATGGACTATATAGTACAAAAAATGGTCTTTGGTAGCAATGCCTCGTAGATACCCTCTTTCTTGATGTATCTTCACTTCAATGCCGTTACTCAAAAGTATGGCAACTCCCTTTGCATTTGAACTTAATGAGTTTTAATATTTATTTAAAAAATAAGCACTTAAAGCCCCACTGTGCTTCAATATATGGCTCTAGGGTAAGCATGAAAAGATGGGCACTGCAATACTTTAACGTTTAATTTGTAAATCAGGGCATCTTTTCTTGGGAGGCACAGCCTAATCCTTGACATTTTACAAAAGCAATTTTTTTCACTCAAAAAGCAGGAATTTTAAACACCGGTTATTATATATTGATACCTAACAAAATGTTCGGTATTTTTGAGAAGCAAGGTTGATATATTATCACAACTGTCAAACCACAAACACAAACCTGAACAAGACATACACACACCTACTCACTTGATTTTTTCAAAGAGAAAAAGATAGAAGAATATAAAATAAAATCTTGAGAGCTTGTGGAACACTATTGTGGTTGACAGTGCCTGCGTCGGACGTAGGGTGATCTTCATTTGAAAAAAAACAACAAAATACAAGATATTACTCACGAAATTAAAACGTTTGGTTGCATAAAATCACCACAAGATAGGATATTGTTATAATTATAAGTAGAGATTATCATACAGTGAGCGCTGATTTGTTTACATAGATGCTAATACCCTTACAAAATTTCTAGCAGGACGTTCTATAAGACTCTAATATGGGACTCCCCAGGAATCATACAGGACTCTACAAAACCCATCTGCCGATCTTCATATAGTATTCCTATTTATGACTTATTTCCTATAGGAACCTATACGATTTTGGGTCACTTTGCTATGGGGCCCTATAGGAAATTTCCATAAGTGCATGCAGTTACGACAATTAGCCTCTTTCTCTTTCACGATAACTCGAGAACTGGACAAAAAATTACTTGTTATTCATCCAAGCTCGAGGCGAAATACACCAATAAGGACTCAATACCTTCACTCAAAGCAAATCAGATTTCTACCTAGTATTTACTCGCACGTAATTTTGATTCACCATCACCGAGAAAATACAAATGTATGACGCCATTCCAAAACATGATTTTAGACAAATATAGGTTATTAAATAAATAACAAAAAATACAAGACCAGAGTTTGAATATGAGCAACATCAGGTTTTTGATTTTATGAAGAATAAAATTTAAAAATACTTACGAACACAGGAGGTATTTCCGTTCCCATGGTAGCCATCTTTACAGACGCAATAGTGGTTGAACACTGTATTGCATTCATCATTTTCATCGGGCATTTTCCTAATCGTGCCGTCCTTTAATTTCATTACACATTCGGCGTTTGTCGCACAATGAACTGAAAATGCATTTAAGAAATTATTCATCATCTCAGATCGAAATTTTGTGTCATTTTCATAAATTTAATCATGTTGTCATCATTATTATTTATACTTTAACAAACTGCAACTACTTCTTTTGTATAAACAGTCTAAGACTCTTTTAATAAAGTGACCCCTCAACTTTTTTGAACACACGCAAATAACATGTACCTATGTTGCAGGTAAGGCCGGATCTTCTGCCTGAACATTGACACCGGAAGTTACCATTATCGAGATCCGAGCATGTCCCACCATTCAAGCAAGGCTGAGAGTCGCAAGCTGTGATTTCTGGAAAGGAAGAAATTAATTGGCGATTTTGAAAATTCAAGCCCTCCACGAATTAAGCTAGTACACCACGTTGACTCTGTATGTTTTCTCACTTTCTGTTAGTCGCCATAAGACACATGTCCACGACTTGACAACATTACAATGTATACACCATTTTATTATTATTATTATTATTATTATCTTAAAGATTCTCTTTTTTTAAGCCACATTGAGATGGACACTGATAAATGTCACCCCTAATGGTAGCTAAAATAAAAAAAAGGGTGGGAGGGGGGAGAAGCTAACAAAGGAGAAAGCGTTTGATCTGACATTAATTAACTTCGGGACACACGATGGTAAAATGCTTTAAAGTACTTACTAGTACAGGAGGTATATCCATTGCCTTTGAACCCCTTTTTGCAAACACAGTATTGACCACTATGTTGAATGCAGTCATTATTTTCTTTCGGCTTTTTCTCTATATTGTTGTTAATTCTGTCCACAACACATTCAGCGTTGGCCGCACAAGACACTGTTATGCGAAAAAAATCACGAAAATTAGTCCAATTTTTTTTAATCTAGTTATCGGCACAGAAGTATGAGGTGTGTCCTCGTTGTAGACTCGAATATGACAGATTAAACAAGCAACATTTCAGGTAATGATGCATGTCATTCTGTGCAGGTTATACATTATAGTCATATTCGGAGTACCAAATGGAAAGTCAGAAGATTTCATTGGCTAGAACCCCGCCTACAATGTAGGTCAAGACAGGCGTATGACATCACTAAATGAAGCATATCAACTAGTGTCAAAAAGAATAATCATAATAAAGAATTCCTGAAAACAGCCCTGTTAACAAATATAATGACTGAAACTTAAAATTCTAAAACAAGGCAACTGCAACTACCATCTTGCAAATTTCGGTTTACATACTCTTAAAAACAGCCATAACGTACCTTTTTTGCAAGTGCTTACTGATCCTTCAGAACATTGGCATTTGGCATCCCTGCCATCGAGGTAAACACATGTTCTATTATTACTACAGGACCGATCCTCACAAATTTCTGAAAATGAGACTACAAAGTAAACTACTCGTACAGATTTATTCTTGTTTTCTCAGCATTTATTACGGATAGACTCTTGTTCAAAAAGGTTGTCCCACCTTTAGTCCTATGTGTTTCTGTTTACAAATGATCATATGATAGCTGCTAACCGTTTTATATACCAAATTTCACATGACTTAAGAAAAGCTTAAATGATGGTGGTCGCAACACTCACTCCAAATCATCCCTCAAGAACTGTATATTCAAGCTCAAAGGTTGTTGTTCCCTCCTCAGAACATTGCATTTCTACAACTAACCAATCAACAATCGAAAACTGTCATGATGAAGCCTGTAGTTATCCCTGAAGTCACCTCAAGTAAATAGAGTGAGATATCAGATAAAAATACCACGACCATTGGCTTCAGCTATGCAATCGTCACTGTAATGGAGTGCATTTATTTTTTTATTTTTGATCTAAGTAAACATGTTAGGGGATGTGTGCAGGGTAACATCGTCTGAGGTGCCGTGTCCCTCCACGTTTGGGGTGAATTCTATGTTTTTTTTTTTTTTTTTTTTTTTTTTTTTTGAAATAGTTCCTTCCGTCAATGGGACCATTTACCGTAACATTCTCAGCGGATATTTCACTAAAAAGGTCACTTCAAGGATGATTACAGGCTTCATCATGACAGGGCACTTGCTGGCAGTTCTTGTCTAATGAGTGATTTGTTGCAGAGAAGCAATATGGGCCAACCTTTCTTACCAAAAATCTTTGTCGTCATTTCCGCACATATATTGGGGATAGAGAGAAAATATGATGGACTAATAAGTTTTATGGGCTTATAAGCCATAAGCTGCAAGAGTTTCTTTTTTTTTCTAAATTTTTTTAACTTACCAGAGCAGGACATGTACCCGTTTCCAAAGAAGTTCTTTTGACAAAGACAATATTGGTCATTTTTTGCATTGCATCCAGCACTATTTAAGGGCCTCTTCTTTAAATTGCCGCTCATTTTAACTTCGATGCATTCGGCATGTGCTGCACACGGCACTGATAAAGAATACAGAATCTGTATTCGGCGTTGCTCAAAGCCAAAATACCTTACTCTTTTAACGGACTATTTGGCTTAAGCATAGGACTCGCTTAAATTTATATCATGCATATAAAGACACTTAAAATGTTGGTGTTATTCTCTGTAGAAGGCATATATAGTAGTCTTCAGCCTGTAAAATTCCGTCTGATGCTATGCGGGCATATTGCTTTACTAAATGAGGCATATCAGTTACTAGTAGACTGAAATGGAGACATAATCTTATCAGAATTATTAATATACCTTGATTTATTATATTTCAGTCAATCTATTTGCTGCATTTTACATACAATTTTTAATGAGATATTTTGGTAATTATTTTAAAAGAAACACGGCCTACCTTTGTTGCACCACTTTCCATATGTATTTCCGCGACATTTACACTCAAAACCATGCGGTATGTCAGCACGATTGACACATACTCCGTTATTAAGGCAAGGCTGGGAGTCGCACGCAGCTGAATAGAACATTTGCAGATAAGGTAGTTTTTAACGAGGGATTGTCACCCCATCCCCCCGTCACTCTACTCCACCCCTTCCCCACCCCTACCCCACCCTACCTGCAGGCATCTGGCACTAGCTGTGCTTTCAAACTGCTTTTATTTTAATTGATCGCACATGCTACAAAATATACTGAGTCAAAAAGTTTATGTAGAATAGGCAATACAAAGTATTATAAAGTGAAATATTTTAAACCATTATGATAATTGTTGCGGAATTTAAAAAAAGAAATACACTCTACCCCATTCCCATTTGCACCATTGGTCTACGTAGATCGATCTAAGACCCCATTCCCAGAGATTTTGATCGATCCAACTAGATCCACCTAACTCCCTGGGGGTTCACGCTAAATAGCTATAGCTGTCAGCCGAGCGGGCACGAAAGTTAATTACCCCCTTGGAGCTTGTAGTAGGCGGGACGGACATTTAAGCCGGATTATCTGACAGTAATCTAGTGAGACCCCCACGGGATAGATAGATCTAAAATCTATGGGAATGCACCCTAACTCGCTGCATGCAAACAGCTTAACTGAAGAACACGCCTCCCTTGCTTATGCAAGGCTGACACTTGCACGACTTTTGGCCCCGATTTTGTCGTGGCAAGTCGTGCCATTTTGGGGCACGAAGTGGGAGGCTCCCGCACTGTTCCCTACTAGTTCACACATAGTTCACGACGAGTTCACGACGAGCTAACGAATAGTTTACGAATGCGTGTCCACATTGACACAAACTGCCACGACAAGTTCACGCGTAGTTTGCGCATAGTTTACACACTTCCCGCATTGGCACGACGAGTTTGCGCAATTCGGATGGTGTCGTGCCGACTTGGGCACGTAATATACGTGAGCTGTTCGTGAACTATTCGTGGCATGACGCGCACTGCCATGCACTGGCACGCATCCTCCCGCATCGTCCCGACGAGTTCACGATGAGTTCACGAACAGTTTGCGCATAGTTCACGACCCGGTCGCGAAATTTTGTCGTGACCAAAATTTTGAACATTTCAAAATTCTCGTCCCGACATGGCACGCAGTTACGACGAGTTTACGTATTTCACGCCAGTTTACGACTAGTTTGCGCACTGGCACGACTCGAGTCGTGCCAATGTGTGCCACAGAAT
This sequence comes from Lingula anatina, assembly GCF_001039355.2. Next base: position 69,439 of record NW_019775504.1, read on the forward strand.
CGTGCAAGTGTCAGCCTTGCTTTACAACGTACTCTTAGAGAGCAATCGCAACGAGAAGAGCCGAGGTCAAGCAAGGCTGAGACCTAAATATGGCGGACCTACATGAAAGGAAGACTGCTAATTCTGTAATGGTCTCTCCGCCTCTCTCATGCCTCCCTACGGTCACCCCTGCAGGGACACAGTAAATAAATCTCGTCTCAATTCAACCGGTCGAGGGACGACGCGTGAGTGAGAGAGGCGGAGAGACCATTACAGGATTAGCGGTCTTCCTTTCATGTAGGTTCGCCATATTTAGGTCTCGGCCTTGCTTGACCTTGGCTCTCCTCGATGTGAATGCTCCCCTATAATCACCAGCTTTTTGTGATTTACTTAACGCCAGGGGGAGGTGTTTTAATCTTTAAAACTCACTGCATGCAGCCAGAGTCCCGCGGAGTTGGTTCGATCTACATAGACCAAGGGTGTCTAGGGATATGGAGCCCTAGTCTTTCTTGGACAGATAAAAAACATCCCAATCACCCCTCGTGAATAATGAACAGTCAATGTAGTCAATGTCACAGTGGCCCCTATACTTACAGTTTGCGGCAGTGTGGCTGACGAAGACACACACCATTAACGCTACAACGAGGAGCAGATAGAACGCCAATCCCTTCATCACTGATCAGGCTGATTTTAAAATTAATGTTCTGCACTTCTCTTCTGAAATAAAATTAGATTTCATGAAGAGCGCAGTGATACAAAATTTCCACATTAACATTTTATCAAATTAGTATTTTTTTTTAATTTTTAAATTGAATTTTTGTTAGCTTAGTCTTTTTAATTGCAAATAGTAACTACGTTGATGAATCAGTTAATTTATCAAAATATAGATAATTTTAGCAATCAATGAATAATGGAAAAGAAAATGAAAGAAAGAAATGCGTGGAAGAATTAATAAGTACGTCAAAGATAAAGCAAATTGATTTGATATCATCATTTACAGTGGGAGGAAAAATAAATTGAAAAAAACATTGGATAGGATAAAAAGGTCCACAAATGCTTGGCAAACAAGAACAATCGCCGATAATACATGCAGTTTCTGTAGGTCAACAATTCCATCTCTCTTTCGTATGATTTAAAAAATGGACAATAATGCAACCCAAAATGTAGGGCTACATGTAAAGGTTGCCAACCAGCGTGCCTAGTCAGACGCCGTATTTCTCCCATAAAACCTTTCTTCTGTGTTTGCATTATTATCAAATCCCGTAAAACAATAAAAAAGGCGATTTTGATTTAGAAATGAAATTCCTTCAAGGTAGTCTTTATTTAATACGTGCAGATAGTAGAAAAACTGGATGATAACACCGGAAGAAGTGTGGATGTATTCGAAATGAAGTGGTTCAGAAAATCCCAGGAGATACTGTACACAGCACATGGAACTTACGAAAGTGTCAACGTTGAAATTGCCCAGAAAAAAACCGAAGACCATTTAACTTTACACATTAGATGGCAGGGTGCCTCGGAAACTCGACAGAGGAACACCTAGAAAGAACTAAATGGCAAAAATTGCTAAATGGACAAATATGACACCTGGCTTATAACGCATCAAGAACTGAGGAAAATCGACCAAAGTGAAGACCACTAGTTCAAGTCCAACTTAGTGCCCCTGTGGCCTCTTGGCTATAGATAATAGTAGAAGTGTAGACAGTAGTAGAGGACTGTCTGAGTATGAAGGTCTGAATATGGAACGTTACAGCAATCTCACTCTAATTGTTAAATAATAATAATAATAATAGTGCTTGAGCATTGCACTTATCAAAACATTTATTCGTCGAGATAAAACCTACCTTTACCTCGTTTGTCTGCACTGACTTCACATCGGGCAATGTGGGATCTACCAGGTCATATCTGTTTTATTATCACGGTGTCTGTCGTGGCTTGTGAAGGAATACTGTTTATTGAGGACAGAGATCAACACACACACACACACACACCAAACACACACACACACACACACACTTACCTCATGGAAACGCGATGGCGATTTGCTTAAATGTTTGATAGATTATCGTACCTGGAGTTTCCGATCTTTACTCCGTCACTCTCTCTCTCTATCTCTCTCTATCTCTCCGTCTATGTGAAAGTGACCCACATTGAAAAGCTCGACTAAAACGTTTTACCACTCTCTGTGATTTGCCATAATAAATAAATGGTACCGTTTAAAAACAAGCCTTAATTGAAGAAAATGAAGGCATATCCAACTACATGGTAAATATAACTTCTATTCGTCTTCAAAATCTAACAAAGAAACCAAATAATCGATTCTTTAAATTACAGCTTATTTTCACGGCGATATTTCAGTGTCTAACAAAAAATTTTAATCAGCAGCTGTAGTCACAGGTGTTAATAATATCACTACTATGTATACTGATACAGTAAAGTGACCTGCCCCATCTATACAAGAGGTCACACGATACTGCCTGAGTGGAGATGCACTTTATAAGCTTAGGACCTATTCTACCCCCACCGCCTCAAAAAAAAAAAAAGGAAATAACCAAATAAAAATAAGAGCGAGCTCGAGATAAAACCAAGTAACTACTGCTTCCCATAGCTATGCAGACATATGTCATAGCAAATTATCACTGCTTAAAATTCAAGTTCTTGTACTGCTCCATTTAATAAATCTGGATCTGCAGGTGACACATTCACATGCATCAGTACTCATACGGGGACTACAGCTACATAAGTGTAAATAATATTGATATGTTCTCTGATACTGTACGGCAGCGCCTTCACCCACCATTTCCTGTACATAAACCAGACATCAGAGGATGAAAAGGCCAACTGCGCATATTGGTGGTGGCGTCCCAACGACGGATTTATAGTTTTTTAGTCTTCTCTCTCTCTCTCTCTCTCAAACACCCATGGGCGCGCACACACACACGCTGAAATTTTCTGAGTTGTAACTCTGATACAACTTTACTGGCTGATTCTTTGGGGAAGGCGGAATCCCCTTTCTCTTTTTTTTTTCAGTAACGATAGACGCAATTAAAATACAACCATGCAACGTTAACCTTTGCATTCTGGCGTTCTATATGTTAAAAAAATTGTTCTTCTCTTCTTTTTTTATTTTGGAAATTTATCTCTGTACCCCCTCATACTCACCCACACAAACACACACACATCACTCCCCCTTTCATTATCCATATACATGTACTCTCTGACCACAGGGTGCAGTAACTGTATGTTACAAAGTCTGCAATAATTTGTATACTATTTCAGAAGCCCCTGATATCATAGGGTAGATCCGCAAGTGACGCATTCAATACCTATCCACGTCACTGGGTAGTTAGACTTGAAAAATAGCTTATGTGAAATTACATATGGAAACTCGCGAACCTCCACCGTAATTTCCTTTTGTAAGTTGTTTAAATAAATGAAGTTTTGCTACCTTTATACATTTTATCATCATTCAAAAATGTTTTTCTATTGTTATTTTTATTTATTTATTTATTTATTTATTTATTTATTTATTTATTTATTTATTTATTTATTTATCTTTTTTGTATCTATAAAATACAGTTAATTCGTGCCGTGAATTAGGCAGGGGCATTAATGCTTGTGAAAATTCCATCTATGACCGGGTAGACGGTAGACTTTTGCCCTAACTGTGACCTGCATTTTACAGTAAAAATATTCAGACTATCTTTAGCGCTTGTTTTGTGTTTTGAATATTTCGTTTACATTCTTGCCCCTCCCCCTCCTCCTTCCACCTTTAGCAAAACCCTGAATGTATTAATTTTAACTTATTGCATAAAGATTCCGGGAATAGAAAGCCTTAATCTACTTGATTCGGGTCGCTATTGTTCAGCAACCTCGTCAGTGGAGGTGCCACTTGGAAATAGTGTGCGCAGGGTAACAACGTCTGGTTTTTGAAGACTGTTTATAGGCACTTCAAAAACGACATTTAGAGCTGTAGGAAAAATACTTTAAAATATTTATATGTAACTTGAAATGATAAGTTGTTTGAAGGTTAAAAAATGTGTGTGGCGTACGTATAGTGTTTCGTGTGCCATGTATTGTGGTAGTGCAGACCTGTACAGCAACTACTGTACCTCGTGCATGTGTTGGTCAATGTGTTACTATCATATTACTTTCAATTTAAATCGGGCCCTGATTCATTTATCGGATAGGCTTAGTTGTGAGATTCGGGTTTTAAAGGATAATGTACAGCAAGCCTTTAATGATAATTTGGAAGTGACAAGATATCTATCAATAAATAAAATTCCAAATTATTATAATAAACATTCAGCACAATTGTCTCCGTCCAGATCACGGCAAAAAAAAAAAATAATAGAAAAACAAAACAAAAAATCATACCAAGATCTGGACAGGCCAAGAAGAAAACATGGCTCATCGCGTAGCTCTGTACTGATTTCGTCGTACTAAATTTGAGAACATACATGTATCTGGTTCATTAATAGCCAACACAACAAACTTTCAGTATTCAGTAAGGGTTTTACGTGAGCAAAGGAATGAAACGTACGATTTATAAATGAAAGTTCTCCAAGGACAAATAATGCTTTTTAATCATTTCAGCAGATAAATATGGTTTATTAATGTTGTCAAAAAGAATCTTATTACATGTAGCAGTTTCTGACCAAATTCACCACTAATCTTTTTTTTCATCGCGCGCAACCTGGAATATAATGCCGGAAGTGACGGCAATTCTTTAAAAAATTAAACAAGGTTAATCATGAGTTACGGGACCATTCCTAGACCCTATCGTTCTAACTGTGGATCAACTTATTTCCGAGGGGATTCTCGCTAAATTGCAATCAACTTAAGCGACTAAGATGTCTGTCACGCCTGCTGAAGCTGCTAATGGGTAATTTATCGTTTAGCAGCTTTGAACAGTAGGCGTGCCAGCACCTAAGCCACCTAAGCTGAAAATAGTTTTGTGATATCTCCTAGGAGATGGACCGATCCTATTAGATCGATCTAGGTTTGGGAATCCAGTCTTAGAACTTTGATATATGTTCCCAAATTGTTTCAGAGTTATGGCGAGTGTCAGGAATGGAGGATCATAGGTTGGTTAGTCGGAGAAAAATACCGTTTACCCCCAAAGGATTAAAGTACGGAAAACCTTGCACCCCGGTCACACCTACACGACGCAGGATCGGTGCACGGCCGACGCGCTGAAAAAAATTAGGCAATTTTGGCATTTTTGGCCAGTGCGCTGTTATGCGTTTGCACTCGTCAAACGCGCCGGGCGACAGTTATGCATTCGTTTTCATTCGCTCTTGTGCGTCTGAGTTTTTGTGCATGCACAAAAATGTGCGTTCAGCTCGACGCATGAACTTACACGTCAAAAGGTCGCTCGACATACGCAGAGGCCGCTGGACCAGCGTCAATCAGACGTTGAAGAAACGTTAGGTGTTCGTTTCAAAATTCGTTGACTTTGGCGTAGCGAGCACACAGTATGCTTCCAACGCTTGTGTAGTCCAAGGCCATCATAAAGATTTTAATAGCAAGCATCATCCTCCACAACCTTATGAGGACCCGGTATTCACTGCAGAGCCAGCAGCTTGAAGTTTTTGAGAACCTGGGTCAAGAGTTTGCTGCTGGTGAGTGGAGAAATGGCCAAAATATACAGGACACCCGCATCGTCACTGGCAGCAACACGTCCAGCAAGGAAGGAAAAAACAGAAATATCATCAAACACTGGGTTAACTCTGAAGCCGGATCTGTTCCATGTCAAGAAAGGATGATTTAGACCACCTCTTTCTTCCCTTTGAAATAGACTAAACAAGACATTAAATAATACCCTGTGGTACAAAATACATTATTCACATGTGATGTTACTGTAATTAAAGTTACAATCAGGGTTAAATTTTGTTCTCTTAGATGATCTTAATTTTGGTATTTTGTAAAGTTCGATTTTTACATAACTTAATTGGATAACAATTACATTGACAGTGTATATAATGTTATTGCTTCTCTTTATTATTTTGCTGTTTAAAATCACCTTCCCAATGAATAAAACGATAAATGTGTATCCAAGAAAACAAACACGATCAAGAATTTATGCACAGAAATGTATTTGTAAATATAATAAAACAATAAAAAAGAAAAACCAAGAAAACGCTATCTGTTCGCTTAATGCGTGCTGAATGCGAGGGCCATTCGTTCCTTGCGCCAAAAACCCATTGTGCATTTGTTGGGTTTTTTTACGCGTGCGTATTATATTCGATCTTCATGCGCCCTTTATACGCAAAATACGCCAACAAAACGCTATGTATTCGCTATTAACTCGCAATTTTTCTGGAAAAATTTTGTCAAAAGTTGGGCGCACAACAGCGCATTTGGCTTAATTTGATGCGCAATGCATTCGTACCTCGTGCGTTCTATAGGTGAGACCGGGCCTTTACGCTGGGCAACATTATATTGAGCTTTAAAAACCTGAACTTATTTTGAAACAGGCTTTTTTTATAGATACTCTCTTTTATCTGTCCCTATCATCTATAAGAAAAGTTTGGTTGACATGAAACCGGACACGCAGGAAAAAATTTTGCGCAAGTTTTGTTAAAAGACTGTGTTTGCGACCATGGTGGTGTGTCCACCAGAATAATGACGACAATCCTGGTAAAAAATGAGGGGTTTAAAGAGAGAAGGTGCTCTTAGTAAAGTCTCAGCATGAAAAAAAAGGTACATGTAGAACCTCTACGGTTTATCTCCACATTGGTGATACGAGGAAGTGTAAACCCTTTTGTCTGAATGCGATATCACCTCAAAAGCATCTGCTTCAACACTGACTAACGTTTTGACCAATTTATTTTAAAATAATCAATAAGAAATACAGGTAAAAATCCAAAGCAAATTATCATCTAATACGCCCTTGATGCTAAACGTCAATTACATATCTTATTTAAACTTCATTTTTTACAAATGATTATAACCTACAGGTAACTATGGCATACAGTTATCGGGTATGTATGATCTGATTATATGTTACATCAGTTAATAACAATGGCAAATTGATGACAATCTTTTCTTCAGATCTAGAGTTAATCTAATTAATAAATACATCCATACATTTTATCTGTAGTGTATGTTGACAGAATAAGGTAAAATAACCATAGAATTCCTTTTAATAAGAAATACAGGTAAAAATCCAAACCTCGTGTAAAAAACATATGTCCTATATCATAACACGCTATTATAGCATCAAAATGCTAAAAATTTTATTATATATGTTATATCTAATTTAATTTTCATATTTCACAAAGGATTAAAACCTAACTATGGCATAAACATCCAGCATGATTAAAACCTAACTATGGCATACAACTATCACAGGCCCGTAGCCAGAAGGTTCGGGAGGTTCGAAAAAAAATTCCCTTTTCGCTTGCCATGGGAAAAAGATTCCTCTGTGAAAATTTTTATCTAGGCACATGATGGTAAAATGTCCACTTTTTAAGAAAAAAAAGACCTCCCCCCCTTTTGAAATTGCTGGGCCACGGGCTCGAATCATATGTTACATTTGTTAATAACGATGACGAATTGATGAAAATGTTTCTTCATTGTTAATCTTATCATTAAATACATTCAAAAATTTCATTTGTAGTGCATGTTGACAGAATAGGGTTGGATAACTACAAAATTTATTTCACTGCTACACCACAACCTTTGTTCTAGTGTTTAACCAGTGCTGCCGCCTGGCGATTGTCTGAAAGAACTACACTAGGTTTTAGTCACACGATTAAGTCGTGAGTATTGCTGAATACCAGTATGTCGTAGATATTAAGGTTGGATTTTATATATATCTAATTTTATATATCATATCGTATTCTACTGCCACAAAGTGAAATCTAATTTTCGCGGGACCTATATATATTAGATATTGTGCAACGTGACTATAGCTGTTTCGTTTCTGCTTCGTTTTTGTATGTAGTCACCGAAATAACGGATATAAGTGTGTGGGTTATATATATATATATATATATATATATATATATATATATATATATATATATATATATATATATATATATATATGGTTACAGTAAGACATATATATAAGTTGGGGCATGATTTCTGATAAACTGTTGTTGACTGCTAGTCTAATCTTTTGGCGGACAAGTAATAGATTGTAAATCAGGTAAGACCCCCCAAAAAATAATGACCACGCTTCCCAAGTACAAGAGACGGTTTAAACAAGAAAAAAACTTCTCACACGGGTTCGGGCAAGGCCCAGCGCAGATGACGCAATCTCTCCTGCAGAAATCGCACTCGCATGCGCAGATGTCTCTACATTTGTCGAAGCACATGGAACAGTGACATCCGCGGTCTGGTGCCTTCTCATATAGGCAGCAAACGAAGCAACACTGACCTAAGACAAGTTCACCCGTCTCTCTTACTGTTACCATGCGACAACAAAAGCATTTGATCTTTCTAAAGTATCGGCTTTTACAACAGAGGTCGGGATCAAACCAAATCCTAGCATCCGTCTCAAGGCTTCGAAGAAATACGGAGAAAAAATCGGTGACTGCCGATGATTTTGCCAACTTAAGGACCAAGCCAGCTGTGTCGACTTCACTTGTCTGCCCATCGCAGAAGCAATGAAATATTAACGGTAAAATTCCTTGCGGTATTTTCGAACAGAACAGCACAAATATCTCGTAGGTTGTTTTCAGCCTGCGTTTGCCGAATAGCCCTTTGACGTCCATGGTATTAGACCTGCGTTGACGTATGTCTATGACAGTTTCGTTTATGAGGTGCAAAAGTTGCAACAAGGCAAGAACGGAGGCCAGTATTGAAAGTACGAGCGACCAGACTTCTCCGCATTCAGCACTCTTCGGCTCCAAATAGAAACTCCAGTCTGCGTATAAATCCCAGGCTGTACAAGCAACAGATAGGATACGCACAATCACGTCCCAAACGATCTTCTTTTTCGTCTTGGGTTTGCTCTTCTTTTCTCTCCTTTTCTTCTCTATTTTCTGTCGCAAATATTCAGCCTCGAACCTCCGTATGTTAGCATACCATGTCTTTGTCCCAGGTCTTCCTTCTATGACCGGCTTGTCTGTTGATGGGGGTTCGGTTATGACGTCACTCTGGCCGCCAATGTTTCTCATTTCAATATCTTGTTCTCTTCCAAAATACCCATGGTTGTCAAATTCAAACCCGTTATTATCCCATCCATATTCCCGGGGAACTTGCCTACGAGCTGCCTAGAACAAAAATAAAGATCTAATTTAAAAAACAGAACGATTTATCACAAAGCATTTTGTATACTGATACATCGGCAGAATTGGTTTTATTATGAGATTAAGCAACATAATATCAGTCATGTGACCGAGGGGGGGATGGTCGGGGGGTTCGAACGAAACGCCCTTTTCTCTGGAAAAAGGTCCGCTCTGATCCAAAATTTGATCTAGCTTGTATGTCTATTTATTTACCCGAAGAAGCCGGCTTGTAAAAGTGGACGTGTTGTTATAAAAATAAGCAAAGCCTTGGTAGCTTTTCTCGTAGTACGGTATGATTGTATTGCTATCTGATCGCTATCTGTAATGGGGGAGAACGGCAGTACTCTGCATGGTACTAACACAAAGACCCAGCTTGTTTTTGTGCTTGGCGTTTCTTCACCATTATTTAAACTTTTATGTGAAAAATAATTTGCAAATTTGCTGCAAACATGAAACAATTTCTTGCAATTTCTTGCAAATTAATTAACTTGGTGTGTATAAAAGCTGAGTTTCTTGCAAACATTTATGTAAATGAGGAGTTTCTTGCAAATTTACTGCATTTGCAACAATGTTATATATATAATAAGTGTTTCTTGCAAACTTCCTGCAAAATGTTATGTAAATGAAGGTTTTCTTGCAAATTTGCAACAAGGTATAGTTATCCTTGCAAACTTTCTTCAGGCTTTTATGTAAATGAGCAGTTTATTGCAAATTTGCTGCAAATTTGTAACAGTGTATAGTCTTTCTTGCAAACTGCCAGCAAACTTTTATGTAAATGAAGGTGAATTTGCACCTAATTTGCAACAACTGTGATTTTTCTTGCAACAACCTGCAAACAGTTTCTTGCAGACTATTTGGTTTGCAGCAAATTTGCTGCAAGTTTGCTGCAAACTTTTCACTTTGCTAAGGATATAGTTTATTGCAATTATTACCCTCAATGAAACTCAGATACCAATAATATGACGGTACTTTTTCGTCAATGAAAGGTCACCATGCAGAAGAACCTCCCTGAGCGTATATAGCTGTTCTTATCTAATTTAATATATCTATCGCGGACGCGTCACTTGTATTGAAAAACCTCGTCTTTCTTTTTCAGACAAGAGAAAAGTGTTTATTGCTCACGTTATCAATACCCCGCCAGTGATAAGGTTTTAGCATCGTCCACATCGTCCACAGACATTATGGAATGTGTCAACCTGTATTTGCCTTTTTACCTCGCTGGTTTATAAATTATACTTAATATCTTGAAACAATTAACGGATGGATCATTTTGCACATCCTTTTTATTTTTATCTCCCAATTCATATTATTCTACAACATCCCTTTGTTCATTTTGTTCGTCTGCATATAAAAAGGCTAATAATAATGATAATATGATAATAATCTTTATTGAAATATTGCAACCTGAAGGTTGCAGATATACAATATATACATAATTTATTTATTTTTAATTTATTTATGTCAAAGAAGACTGGTCATTTTTTTGGCCCTATTGCACAGTATAAGTTGTCGCTGTCGCCTCCTTGGGTAGGATAAAGCCCGGCTGCCATATAAGGCGCACAAAGCTGGCAAACGTACCATTTCTCCACTGCCAAACCAGGTATCTGCTTCAACCCCTAAGTGATGATCAAGTACCAAGCGGGGAGACATCAGGTACGTTTATAACGGACTGGTACAGCTGTATGTCCCCGGACGGGTCTGAACCTACTTTCTCCCGCTCTGGGTAGAATACTGACCGTTTCTGGGTAGAATACTGAAACCGCTTGGCTTTCTTTATTGAGGTTAAATTTTACCCATGCCGCTTATATGGACAGTTGCTACTCCTCTATCGTTGTATGAAGATATCTGTGCAAATTTGTGTAAATAATATTTGTCATCTCCATCCCAATGTACCACAAACTTTCATTTTCCCATTCATAACAAGAAAAAAGGCGACAAGAATCTCGATTGTTCGAGATTTGGCCATGTGCAAATTCTTGGAAAGAATATTTGTCTCCTCCATCCCAGTGCACCACAAACTTTCATTTTCCCATTCATAACAAGAAAGAAGGCAACCAAGAATCTCGATTGTTCGAGATTTATCCAAACAAGGCCCCACTAACCCACTATGCTAATCATTTTAACAATAACAACAATGTAGCAAATTGTTTCGTGTATCAAATGTTATGGCCTAAGGGATAAAAAATACATCAACTATTCAATAAGAATCATCATCCTAAAATTATTATGTGACGAGTCAGGAAAAGTTATTATTTGCAAACAACTTTGCAGATATTGTTTGCGGGGTTGAAATATTTTGAACTGAAGATTTAAGTTGAAGATTAAAGATAACTTCTAGTTTAATCGTACCGTGCTCGTTAACAAAATGAATCGATCCCAAATGGGGTCAGGCAGTCACGCCCACTTGGTATCAGTGGCAGCATGTGTCTCAATTGAGACGATCCCTCTAATGGGGAATTGAGCATGTGCAAATTGTGCATGTACGTAAATATTCTCTGGAGATTGTTGTCGCCATAAAATATCGTTTAAGTACGCCAAACTTCTTTAACATTGCATCCTTTGAAACAGCGCCCTTTTTAGCGTCCGTTTCTTTCTAGGCCAAAATATTCGTGGAAAGAACATTTTAACCTTGCTGTGTGTGAATAAGGGTTAAGCCTATTACAGCATCATAACCCGGGCGTGATTTGTCCAAGTGGAGGTCCTTTCCAGGGGAATACAATACCCCCAGTTAAAAATGAAATAAGACAATACACTGTATATTTTGTTTCTGTTTACAATATTAGTTATGTAAATGAATACTTTGACAAAAATATATCACCCAGATACGCGGCGATCGTGCGTGTTCAGATGGCCCAGAAAGAAAAGGACGCTGAATAGGGCGCCGTTTCATAGGATGGAATGTCAAACAACAGTTATTGTGAACATCTTATAAAAATATCAGCAAACTTACCGACATGTTTCTGGGCTTTGATTGAACTTAAACAACCGTCTTTTAGCAGGTGCCTTGACTTTTGTATTTATATGGAGAATTGGGACTTCTTTATCGCTGTATGAAGTTATCCTTGCAAGTGCAAGTTCTTGGAAAGAACATTTTATTACCATGCTGTGTTTAAATAAGGGTTAAGGTTATCTACTTTATGTGTGAATAAGGGTTAAAGTTATCTACCTTATGAGCTACCTAAAGATTATTCCCAGGGAACACACGCCCCCAGTTAAACAATGATATAAGACAGTGCGCTGTATACATTGTTTCTGTTTACGATATAAGTTAATGAATATTGGTAATGATAAATGAGTACTTTGACAAAAATTATATACCACAGATACGCGGCGATCGTGCGTGTTCAGATGGCCCAGAAAGAAAAGGACGCTGAAAAGGACGCCGTTTCATAGGATGGAATGTCAAACAACAGTTACATTGTATTGTGAACATCTGCGAAAAATGGCAGCGAACTAACCGAAATATTTCTGTGCTTTGACTGAACTTAAACAACCGTCCAGTCGCAGGTGCCTTGACTTTTGTACTGATATGGACAGTTGCCACTCCTTTATCGTTTTATGAAGGTATCCGCGCATGTGCAAATTCGTGGAAAGAATATTTTTCTCCGCCATCCCAATGTACCACAAACTTGCATTTTCCCATTCATAACAAGAAAGAAGGCAACAAGAATCTCGATTGTTCGAGATTTGGCAAAACAAGGCCGCTTTTATTATATGAACCCACTATCCTAATCATTTTAACAATTATAACAATGTAGGAAATTGTTGTCTGTATTAAATGTCAAATATTCAGTAAGACTTATCATCCTAAAAATTATTATGTGATGAGTCAGGAAAAGTTATTATTTACAAACAATTTTTTCACAAATTTCGTTTGTCGGGTTGAAATATTTTGAACTAAAGATTTAAGTTGAAGATTAGACATAAATTCTAGTTTAATCGAACCGTGCGCGTTAAAATGAATCGATCCGAAAATGGGGTCAGGCAGTCACGCCCACTTGGTATCAGTAGCAACATGTGCCTCACTGGAAACGATCCCTCTAATGGGGCATTGAGCATATGTGCAAATTGCGCATAAGCTCTGGAGATTGTTGTCGCCATAAAATATCGTTTGATTACGCCAATCTTCTTTAACATTGCATCCTTTGAAACAGTGCCCTTTTTAGCGTCCGTTTCTTTCTAGGCCAAATTACTCGTGGAAAGAACACTTTAACCTTGCTGTGTGTGAATATGGGTTTAAGCCTAGTTACAGCATCATTATCCGGGCGTGATTTATCCACTTGAAAGGCCTTTTCCAGGGGAATATAATACCCTCAATTAAAAATGAAATAAGACAATACACTGTATACTTTGTATCTGTTTACAATATTAGTTAGGTAAATGTATACTTTGACAAAAATATATCACACAGATACACAGTGATTGTGCGTGTTCAAATGGCCCTGAAAGAAAAGGACGCTGAAAAGAACGCTTTTTCATAGGATGGAATGTCAAACAACAGTTATTGTGAACATCTGAGAAAAAAGGCGGCAAACTAGCCGACATGTTTCTGTGCTTTGACTGAACTTATACAACCGTCCAGTCGCAAGTGCCTTGACTTTTGTATTGATTTGGACAGTTGCTACTCCTTTATCGTTGTATGAAGATATCTGCGCTTGTGCAAATTCGTGGAAGGAATATTTGTCTCCTCCATCCCAACGTGCCACAAAACTTTCATTTTCCCATTCATAGCAAGAAAGAAGGCAACAAGAATCTCGATTGTTCGAGATTTGGCAAAACAAGGCCGCTTTTATTATATGACCCCACTATTCTAATCATTTTAACAATAATAACAATGTAGCAAATTGTTGTCTGTCTTAAATGTCAAATATTCATTATTATGTGACGAGTCAGGAAAAGTTTTTATTTACGTTCAAAATATTCAACTTAAATCTTCAGTTCAAAATATTTCAACCCCGACAAACGAAATTTGTGAAAAAATTGTTTATTTACAAACAATTTTTTCACAAATTTCGTTTGTCGGGTTGAAATATTTTGAACTGAAGATTTAAGTTGAATATTAGAGATAACTTCTAGTTTAATCGCACCTTGCGCGTTAACGGATGAATCGATCGCAAAATGGGGTTAGGCTGTCACGCCCACTTGGTATCAGTGGCAGCATGTGTCTCAAATGAGACGATCCCTCTAATGGGGAATTGAGCATGTGCAAATTGTGCATGTACGTAAATAAGCTCTGGAAATTCTTGTCGCCATAAAATGTCGTTTGACTACGCCAAAATTTTCTTTTACATTGCATCCTTTGAAACAGCGTCTTTTTGAGCGCCCTTTTCTTTCTGGGTCAAAATACTCCCGAAGAGAACATTTTAACCATGCTGTGTGTGAATAAGGGTTATATTAAGCCTACATGTAGTTAGAACACTATTATAGGGGCGTGGTTTACCCACGTGAAAGTCCTTTTCCAGGGGAATATACTGCCTCCAGTTAAAACAATTATATCAGACAGAGCACTGTTCACATTGTTTCTGTTTACAATATTAGTTAGATAAATGAATACTTTGGCAAAAATATATACCATATATACACGGTAATTGTGCGAGTTCAAATTGAAAAGAAAGAAAACGACGCTGTTTCATAAATTGGAATGTGAAACAAGTTTTTGTGAACACTTGAGCAAAGAAAAGAAAAGCAGCAAACTTACCGACATGTTTCTGGGCTTTGACTGAACTTATACAACTGTCTTGTGGCAGGTGCCTTGACTTTTGTATTGATTTGGAGAATTTCGACTTCTTTATAGTAGTACGAAGTTATCCGCGCATGTGCAAGTTTGTTTTAAACCATACTGTGTGTGAATATGGGGTTAAGGTTACCTACCTGGGAGAGCACTTTAGCAACCGTCCAGTCGCAAGTGTCTTGACTTATCTTTATCGCTGTATGGAGTTATCTTGGAAAGAATATTTCAAACCATGCTGTGTGTGTGTATAAGGGTTAAGGTTATCAACCTGGGAGAGCATCTTAATCTTGACATGCTACCCACGTGAAAGATTTTTACCCAGGGAATATACTGCTCCAATTAAAAAATGACAGAAGACAGTACAGTGTTCACAGTTTCTGTTTACAGTATTAGTTAGGTAAATGAATACTTTGACAAAAATATATCACCCAGATACACCAAATTTCGAGAATCTTTAGACCTTTTCGTCACCCCATTGACCTGTTTACCCTCGTCTGAACTTTTTATCTCCGTGCCATTTCTTTTGGTGTCGTAAATGATTAAATATTAGAACACCATTATGTGATTATCTGTGATTTTCATATTCACCAATGAAGAAGGTTATGTTTTTATCGGCCTTGATGTGTCTGCTTGTGGTTTGTTATTAAAATAAGCAAGATTTCTCAATAAGTTTTTCACAAAACTTTGATGGCATTCTCATTTCAATTTGTATTTATTCTCGTTCTCCTTACATTGTAAAATAAGATATAATAAAGGGAAGAAGTTGACATTTCAAATCACCAATATGAACTCATTATGGCGATGGACATACTGTATGTGTGTCTTATTGAAACAAACAAAGAAATAGGAAAAATACGCTGGGATACGTTATTTGATTAAATGAATATAGGCCTATCATGGTTGACATTATGCATAAAGGGTTAAAACGTCAAAATCCATTCCAGTGGAAGTTTAATGCCATTAATTCTTTGCCTTCACTTTTAGGAAATGAATACACTTTACATTATTTATCAATCCGTACGACAATTACACGCTTATGTTGTATGGTCCATGATCTTAAAAAATGAGGCGAAAAGAAACATTATCTATTCCCCTCGACTATTGAGACAAAACGTATTTCTAACATACACCTATCCCTTACCCTCCTCCTAGATCCAGTAATGCGGCTCTATTATTCTCCCTTTGTCGCCCTCCTCCACCTCCCCCCCCCCCCCACCTTAACAGGCCCGTAGCCAGGGGGGTTCGGGGGGTTCGAAAGAACCGCCCCTTTTTATGGAAAAAGGTCCACTTTTTCAGAAAAAGAACCCCCCTTTTGAAATTGCTGGCTACGGGCCTGCTTATTTATATGGAAGACTTTGAAGACTGACCGCCCTGGGACGACAATAAACAAAACACCGCCGCACACCAAGAATTGCCGATCACTATAATTATTTGAGAAAAGATGAAACACAGTCACGGGACAGTTGTTATCAGAATGAGACTGACTTCGTACCTTGAGTATACTGAAGTGTTCAGAATTAAACAGAGTCATACGAAGTGGGTGTTGGTGTCACCAGTCTATTTCTATCTGACGTTCGCCTGTAGTCAAGCTGAGTGATTAGAGCGCCGTTGGATCAAGATGGGATACTGCTGGGCAGGCGATTTGATGATGTTGTGCCAACATTTAATATCTAATGATTCTGCTATACCTTCATTCAATATACTTTCCGAGTTGAGTAGTAAGTAGCTATACCCTTTTAAACACCCTGAGTGGGTTTCCAATGTCTCCTGAAACTCGGGGTGATTTTATATCATTCTCTATAGTGGTTTTTATATGATTTTATATGCTGTGTGTGTGTATGTGTGCATGTGTGTGTGCGTGTGTGTGTGCGGGAGGGGGGTACTTTATATCCCACCTGTCTGAGTTATTTTATCTGTGAGTAAGCTGCGATGGCGGTCTACAGCATTGTGTTAGTTGTTCTTCAGTAATTGTGCTGGGCGGTGATTGTGACCAAATGTGCATAAAACAGTGCGTTAGTGCACGTGAAGTTCTTAAAAATATGGTAGTTATTTCATCCTGGCTTACAGTTTCATACAATCATTTTGCGAAGTATTCTACTTCAGATTAAGATATTATCCCTTTCATTTAAACGTCGATAAAACAGTTAAAATGCTTATTGCCTGTCTCTTTTTGTAATCTGTTTTATTCTCCCTTCTTGATAATTGGCACACTGACTTGGTATACAAATAATTTATGTTGAGTAACTTTAAAAGAAAATTAAAATGAAATAAATAAAAAAGTCTTTACCTCAATGCAATGAACACTACCCATGGCACAATCTACAAGACAGGTCCCCTCAAACTTAGTACTAGATTTTGTGGTATATTTTCATTTCTATTTTTTTTTTTAATATTACTATAAAATTATTTTATTAATAGTTTTTTGGACCTTTCTCTCTCTCTCAAACACCCATGGATGCGAACACACACACGCTCCAATTTCCAGAGTTTTCACCTTGGTACAAC
The DNA here is from genome assembly GCF_001039355.2 of Lingula anatina. Next base: position 86,896 of record NW_019775504.1, read on the forward strand.
TTTAATGGCTGATTCTATGATGGACGGGAAGCCCCTTTCAGTGACGATAAAAGCAAGATAAAAACCAAGCATACTCTCTGACGACAGGGTGCGCTGGTAGTCTGTTACAAAGTCTGCAAAGTTATTGATATAAATAATTTGTCTGCTATTTCAGAAGCCCCTGATATCAGAGGATTCGTATACATCCGCAATTAACGCATTCAACCCACGTCCTCGTCGTTGGGTAGTCAGACTTGATACAAAGCTAAGATGAAATCACGTATGAAAACTCGCGCACCTCCTTCACAATTTCCTTCTTTAAGTTGTTTAAAGTTTATTCATCTTGATATATTTAAAAAATGTTTTTCATTATCTTTTATTTTCAATAACTACGAAGTACAGTTGAATCGTGTCATGAAAGAGGCAGAGACTTGTCTGTGAACGTAGTGAAAAATCAGCTGTGACCCGGTAGACGGTATAGACTTATGCCCTCACTGACCTACTTTTTACAGTGAAAATATTCAGACTTTATTAGCGCCTGTGTTGTGTCGTGAACATTTAGTCTACATTCCTGCCCCCCCCACCCCCAACCCCACCTTTAGCAAAACCCTGAATGTATTAATTTTGACCTATTGCATAACGATTCCAGGAATAGTAATCCTTTATCTATTTGTTCCAAATCTCCAGCAACCTCGTCAGTGGAGCTTCCGCTTCAGTGCTGACGATCCCAGATGATGACGTCTGCACTGCCCGAGGGCAGAAGCCACTCAATAATTCCTCAAGCACTGACCACCCTACCAATACCCTACAAAACTACAACATTACCTGAAGAAAATAATTTGGTGAAACACTTCCTAACCCCCGACCTAAAATGAACCTCAGAAGGACGAAAATTATACAGTAACAACCAACGTTTCTTACCGATAGCAGTGCTACAAGTGCACTCCTAAATTTGTAAATAAACGGCTCAGGCGGCTGCATCACTGCCTTTCCTTAACTACTCACACCAGAGGTCGCACACTGCGCCACTCTCGTTCCAGATCCTGGAAAAAATATATGTATGCAGCAGTTTACACCCTAGCCTACTAGCTGACACCAAAATTAACAATCCACTAAAATATCAGCAAAAATGGGAAAATCACTTTTTAATTACAACACTCCATTCGTATACTATAACAGGCCATGATTGGTCTATTTGGTGGCTTCTCTTTAATCCTGTTTAGGCTGTTTGAGGTCCGTATCCTGGTTGTAAATCCAGTCATTTAGGACGGAGGCAGCGCCGTAGACAGCAGTTCTTCAAGATGAGAGGCTATTTGACGTTGATTTGCTGTTCAGTTTTTCTTATATTATTGAGTTCGAAGGTTTTTTGTTCCAGCGATGTCAGCGACGATGCAGAAAGGTTCGTGTGTAGATGTCATTCTATTTTCGCTTAAGTTTCATGTACTAATGCCATGTCTTTTGTTGTGTTTGAAAGCCCAAGCTTTATCTTTATCATTATTTTTATCGTTATTTGTGTGTGTGTGTGTGTGTGTGTGAGAGAGAGAGAGAGAGAGAGAGAGAGAGAGAAAGAGAGAGGAAACACTGACGCGAAACTTTCTGGTGTATTCTGCATTTGTTATATTTCTTATATGTATTATGTTGGATTTTCAAAAGGTTAATTTCACGATACTTTTTTTGACCCGCATATATATTTTTTCAAGAATATCAATTCAAAGTAAAATTATATGATGACGTGCATGATACGTGTACGTTCAAACTCCCGTCGATATCCAGAGATTTCCTTTAAACATTTCATTTTTGTTATTTAATGATCAGTTTTTTCACGAATAAGACATGTTCTTTAAAAAACTTTCTTTTAGCTGAGGAGGTGCAATTATGTTAACAAACAAAACAGACAAATGAAGAAACACGTAAATTGAAAATTTTGTAAAAAATTTGAGATCCTATTCCGTCCAGGATGTACGTTGTGTACAGAATTAATCTAAGATTGCCGATAAGTTTTCTTATCTCGGACGCAGTCCGTATATACAAGCTATTAAAGCAGTCCCAAGCTATTTAGATAGGAACAGCAGTATGTATTTATTTACTGAATGAGTTTATACTTAGGACGGGTGTCGTCTCGTGTTTAGTTATTTCGTTGGACGCATACCGACTTACCCCCCCCCCCCCCTCCGCTCCCTTCTCGTTGTTTAACCAAGCCCTGATATCCTTCTCGCCCCTTGGCGACCGCAAACTTAATCAGGGATTTTCATAAAGCTCAGATCCGCGTTTGGTTATATTTCAGTCCAGCTTCCATTATCAAGCGAGCAATTATTGAGGAAATAAGTTGATGATTCACGTTTGTTGTATCCGTGTGTTACGCCGCTTGCCGCTTGTGAAGACACTGATTAAATCCAAATATACCCTCTCTCACAGGTCTTCCCTCTCTGTTACCCAGCTGTATGAGGTCTTATGTAAAAATGTGTAATAGCTAGAGGCATCTGGCAGAGAGTCGATTGCATACATTTTCTTAAAGTTTTTCTTTTTCCATCTGTAAGAACTCTCCCCATTATCTTTTCTCATAAACCTTGTTTTCACGCTAAACTTACTTTAGATATACAGGTGTATGTTATATGTACAGCTATGGTGGGTATACATTTACTATACAAACAATTGGGTTCGCAGGGGGGAATTACAACCCACCTTTTTTTATTTGGGAGTGGGATTTATGACCAGTATTTTTTTTATTGAAACTGATATTCTGTTTTGGGAGTGGGAGCTGTATCCGGCTTGTGATGTCCGTACATTATAGACCATTATATATACACATGTACAACTGCAATGTAGACTTAATTTAGGGATCTTATTAGTTATTAACAGATCTTTTTAAATATCTTATAATAATTCATACTTTAAGATAATGGGTTCTTAAATTATTCAAATTTCGGTAAATTAATGTATAAAATAATCTAAGCACAGAACGCATTCACAAACAAGAATTTTTTAATGTGAAAATATGTCCATTTTGAAACCAGTGCCGATGACCAAGAGAACGAGATATTTATCTCGGAGCGGGCGGCCAAAGCTGTTCCTAAGAAACCACGGCGCGTGAAGCGTGGCTTCCGGTTCCGGGTTCGATTCCGTGTCAAAAGGCTCTGGGGAGAGGAGAGAAACGAGGAGAGGGAGAGTAGGAACGAGGCTGCACGGCGGGCGGCGCACAATGATTTCTGCAGGAAGAATTGCAAGTGGTCGGCGTGGACTAGCTGGACCGGGTGTTCCGCTAGATGTGGGAACGGCGGTATGTATAGTATGATTATTATTTCCATTACTTATCAACGGTTTTTGAAACAGCCACATTCGTCTCATGAGACTGAACAATGTAGATATTTATAATTTTAAAATAAAAATTCTGAAACAAACCAACAAAAATGACAAATACCGATGCACCTAAAAGCACACACTAGAGGCAATTGGAAATTATTTTTTTTCATTTTAAGCTTTGATTCGATTCTGTTACACCAAATTAAGCTCTAAGTGAATGAGCTTTTAAGCTTTAACTGATGAAACAGAAGAAACCCAAACGAAATTTTACAACGCGTTAGCTTCATATATAAACGTATAAAAAGTATGAATAAAGCATATATAAACTGAAAACTAGATTTTTCTAAGCCTAGTGTATTTCTCTTCCAGGTATCCGAACGCGCACGCACACACGCCAATATCCGGGCAACTGCGGCGCGTGGGCGAGTGCAAATGGCTGTACGGGCACTGCCACAGAGACAGACAACAAATGCGCACAACCATGCCAAAACGGAGGAATAGCAGCAAACAAATTCTGCCTGTGCACTCTGCAGTTTAAAGGAATTTGTTGTGAACTGAGTAAGGACACACTTTATGTTAGTCTAAGTATTTTGGGGATTTACAAGTATTAGTATATATGTTAAAAAAGCACAAGGAGATTTGCTTTTAAGTAAGCGCAGAATCTCTCTCACACAAGGACAGTCGTACACCTGCACACACACAAACACATATGAAAAATAATTATCCTCAGGTGGTGAAGGCCTTGATTGCAAAAACACGTATATCATTACTCACAACTCTGGTCGACAATGGTGACATAGTTGTTTTTCATATAATTGGATCGATCTAAAATAAATAAACTTACCAACAAACGAAGTAATGAACGAACAAACAAACATGCAAATAATAAATAGAGTAAAAAACCAAGCAAACAATTCAATGTTTTGAAAGTGAATATATATAACTTTATTAATTTATTAAATACATAAATACATAAATAATTATCCCCAGGGAAGCAGTGTCAACACCCGGGTAAACCTGCCCACGGCTCCGTGACTCCTGACAGCGCACCTAACAACTACGGCACCATAGCTAGGTACAGCTGCCAGACGGGGTACAGGCTGCAGGGGCCCGCCACCAGGAAGTGTGAGGCTAACGAGCAGTGGGCGGGGGCCGTGCCATCGTGTCAACGTAAGTGTAATATGTTAACATGTGGCATGGGGTATATTTAAGTGAAAAATTCAGTCAATTTCTGTTTTAGAATACCGTTCAAAGTGAGTACGATTTTTTAAGGCTCAAAGTAGACAACACGATACGAAAATGTCCTAAGTAAAGACTAAATAAAGACTAAGCAAAGACTAAATATTATTAAGTACCTTGTAACATCTAAATAGCAGCCACATAGATTACAAGCAAAAACTTTAATCATTCCAGTTGTGAACTGCGGCGACCCCGGCACGCCCTCTTCCGGCAGTCGTTCCATGACAGCCACCACCTACCAGAGCACCGTCACCTATAGCTGTAACACCGGGTACAGGATCTCTGGAGGCGTGGTCAGGACGTGTCAGGCCAACGGACAGTGGAGTGGGTCTCTACCCTCCTGTCCGAGTGAGTGAGATGGTGACGTATAGAGTGGTGGGGGTTTAAGTTTTAGGCCACACAGTGAAAGTTCGATGTTGTATAAATTTTAATTTTCCTGGAATATCTACTCTCTAGGCTACTCGTTATCACTAAGGTAGGCCTACACTGTACTATATCAAAAACTGTTTACAGAATTTTGATTCCAGAAAACTTTTTGTAGTTTAAAGAATTTTCAGCATCTTATAAATAATTTTTTCAAGACCTGAAGAAATCCCGCTCACCCATGACCTCTATTCCATGTTGCAGTAATATCATGCGGCGCCACTCCCCCACTCCCCAATGGTATAGTCAAGCACTGCCACGGTCCCCCAGGCAATGTATATAACACCCAGCTCCACTTCATATGTAACCAAGGTTACTATCTCCAAGGTACCGAGAAGAGAAAATGTCAGCTGTCGGGGCAGTGGGACGGAACTGCAGCCTCGTGTCATGGTAAGAGTTGTGATCATAACTATCGCAATCAACGCAATCACAGCTAACACAGTCACAACTAGCACAATCACAACTAACACAATCACAGCTTACATTAGAATACGATCAATCCTAACACAATTACTACTGAAGTATGCACACCTATAGCATTCACTTTTTTCTTCAAACGTTATCTATAAAAATTGATTAAAGGGTCTCAGTTGTCTGGCTGAGTGGGGCTGAATGACTGTCATGGTTGTTTACGAACCCCTAACATATTTACACTTGATGCATCATACCTTACTCATTCACACTGATTACATTTATAAATAACACATTGTCATCAAATATTTTCATACCGGAAATTTACAAAATGCCCCCCTCCCACACACACACACACACACACACACACACACACACACGTTCGCGCGCGCAAACACACACTTATCCCCCTATGAAAAATAATTTCATAAAGGGGAAAATATCAGCTATTATTTTGTCCAATTCTCCCGTTTTAGCTATTACATGCCCGGATCTCACTCCCCCTGCAAGTGGCGCGGTGTCACTGGCTCAAGGGAAAACCTTTGGAAAGAAGGCGACTTATTCTTGTTCTACTGGCCACAGACTTCAGGGGAGCGTAACAAGAACTTGCACAGCCAGAGGAAACCAAGGAATTTGGAGTGGTTCGGCACCTACTTGCCCACGTGAGTATTTTACATTAATTTTATTATTATCTTTTTTTATGTTGTGTGAGAAAATTATATTTCATTCTTATAAAACATTAAATGAGTAATTTACTTGATATTCTATGAATGTTACATTCTACATTTCTAGCCGTCAACTGTGGCGACCCCGGAACGCCATCTAACGGCGTGAAGAACGGTAACAGTTACACGTACACCAGCGCAGTGACGTACCAGTGTGTACCAGGCCACTACATGACCGGACAGGAGAGGATTACCTGTAACGCCAACGGACAGTGGTCAGCTGGGAAACCCACGTGTACAGGTAGGGTGACACGTGGCATTACGTTATTTGTCTTCTTTTTCACACAAAAATAAAGAAATGAATCGAAAAATAAGGAATAAAGGAATAATTATTTAAAGATAATTTTAATTTATAAAGACATAGAACCATAATGTTGATAAAAAAGGTCAAATCTCCTAGACCACCCTTCTTACAACATTCTTCGACATTAAAACTATTAATAAGGTAGTCACTGATCTGAGTGCTATCAAAATAAAGATATTTGAATAATTAATGTCACATTTGTATATCAGGTGGTAATTCCATCTTCTATAATCTAAAAAATAATTAATTGCAAGCCTATACAAATTATACCATTGACAATCATTTGCCATTTTTAGTTGTTTAATATATTTATCTGTTTGCTGAGAGGTACTGAAATTAAAATGTATTTATTTATTTATTTATTTATTTATTTATTTATTCTCAGCGTGTCCTAGGAACCAGTACAAGCCGGGAGTCAATGCCCGCACTTCCTGCCTCCCGTGCCCGGTGAACTCCCACACACAGGGAACTGGAAGCGTTGATCAGAAGAACTGTTTGTGTAATACAGGATTCCGTGGCCCAGCCGGCGGTCCCTGTGGAGGTGGGTATCGAGTTTTGAAATAATTATCTTTTGTTCTATGTATATTACCGTATTTTCAGTAGTCATTTTTGTGTTTTTTTTTTTATTTGTCTGCCTAAATTTGTACACTTGCTACGCAAAAACATTGCAGTGTCGGAGCCTTAAAATTATCACCAGCATATCTGCATCTTTAAAAAAAATCTCGTTATTTTTAAATTCAAAAAGAGATATAAAGTAGCCTTATTTTATTACAGATATTCACTGTTAATCACAAACATATATCACAAAATAATTCACCCATTTCAGAGGTCACGTGCCCTCCCCTGCCTGCCCCAGCCAATGGGAAGGTGACGGCGTGTCAGGTGTCCATTAACGATGTCTGCTCATTTGACTGTGACAATGGCTACATTCTCAGCCCTAGCAACCAGCAGAGAAAATGTCAGCCAGACGGATCATGGACGGGATCCGATGTCACTTGTTTGCGTAAGTGACTGATGTGTTGTCGGAATTATTAGTGTTTTGCCTTAAACAAAAACAAGTTTCGTGCAGATCTTTAAACCAAAATTGTTTTTAAAACGTGAAGTCTTATTTTAGTTCTCTCGTCTGGTTCTTCAACAAGCATGCCAAACATCAACCCTATTTTCATTCATAAAAATGATCAACAACTATTTGTACATACATCACTCACATTGATGACTTTATGCCTTTCATATTTGTATTTATTAATAAATTAATTTCTTTATTTATCTTTTATCAGCGTGTGGTCAGAACACGTACAAGGCTGGTCCTGGTCAGTGTACCCGGTGTCCGGCAGACACTCACACCACAGGTACTGCCAGTATGCTGGTCGGCTGCATCTGTAACGACGGCTTAACCGGGCCTGGTGGAGGACCGTGCCAGGGTAGGTGGCAGTGTTCTTCTTATTAATTTTATTTCTTGAGTTGTTCTTGTCATTGTTTGATTGCAGAAAACCGGGGTGAAGAATTTGTGTGAGACGATTGAGTCGTGAGAGAGAGAGAGAGAGAGAATTTAGAATATTTATAGAAGTTCATGTGAAAAGTGTCAATTTCTGTGAATGCGCTCTTCCTTTCAGATGTCAACGAATGCTCTCGACAAAATGGCGGCTGTGAGCAGAGCTGTGAGAACACTAGGGGAGGTTTCCAGTGTAAATGCTCCATTCCGGGATACAAAGTAAACCCTGCCGACCGAAAACGTTGTATAGGTAAGATGTTGTTTCACATAAAGTTCCAACCTACTATTGTTTACCCTGTGTTTCAGAGATAACTGTGAACGACAAGGCAATGGAGGTGAGGTCACCAGATGGGCCTTTATCTGAAACACAGGGTGCACTTTTTATCCCTCTGTTTTATACTTTGCACAAAGTATTTCTGAGATTCGCTGTAACTTGCAGTGCTAGGGATGTATGCATTAGGAAGCATTTAAGGCAGTAAAACTTATCCAAGCCTCAGTTTGATGCACTGCTTTGCTGTTGTTTTCAATCGGCAGACCTTGAAACCCAAATATATCGATTTCATCCTTGTGGATTAAAAAAAAAGAATTTACAGAGTGGGGACATATGAAACATGTCTTCATTAACTAAATAGTACTCAAGATTACAGTGTGTTTGTAGGGCCTAAAACACGAAGTTTAAAGTCTTCGATATAATTTTGCATTTTCAGTGGAAAAACAATGTTCATCATTCACGACCCCTACAAATGGCGGCATCGTCTGTCACCATAAGAACGATACCAATACCGACCGTTGCCAGGTGAAATGTAATGACGGCTTTGAGCATCCCGTGAGAAGCAACCAGTTCGAGGAATGCGGGCCAGCCACGAACTTCAAGTGGTCGTATGAGATTAATAACATACCTATCCCTGCTTGTGTTGGTAGGTATAGTTTGTATTATTTTCTAATATTCTGCTGGGATAAAACGGGTTCTTAAAATGTTAAGAGAAAGTTTATCAAACCCAAAACATGGGCTATGCTTGTGGTACAGTTCTTGTCTTGGTATGTGTAGAACAGTCTGTGGGGAATGAAATAGTTTTCCACGGTCTTTTTCGTAGATTTTGAGTTTGTTACGTAGGCTATTCAACAAATCATGGTGATCAGTATTTTAAGAGATTTTTGTGGTTTCATTTTTGTGACATGTCATATATATAGTCAACTTATGTGTTTGATTTACCAAGTACACTTTGCAACATTTCAGCGCTGATTTTATGTTTTCAGACTTTAACTGTCTCGTTTACAGTATAAAAAACAAGTTATGACTTGAAAAACATATTTCTATCTTCCAGAGCAATATTTTCCTGGCGTGATCGTCGACGCAGAAATCGCCTACTTTGTGGCCAGCTGCGACCAGCTGACAGACCAACAGAAACAGGACGCTAAGAACGCGTTCCTGCAGCTTCTGCGAGGACAGGGGGTGTGCCTGGAGAACGGAAGAGCGGTGTGTAACGTCACCGACCTCTGGATAGAGTGTGGAGAAATCGACTTAAGCGGAGGCATTCAAAAGAGGGACGCTAGCTCTAGCCGCGTTCTCAAGTTCAAATTCAAACTAACCACGGACCAGAAGCCGGTCAGAACTATGAACTGTGGACGCTTCTGTGACGGACAGGCCGTGTGCGACGCTTGCTTCACCAATCACGTCCAGTCCACTGTCAGAAAGGTGACAGCAGAGCAGGAAAAATTACGGGAGGTTTTTGGAACGCAAGCTGCACCAGACGCGAGACCAAATCCTCAGCCTCGACCAGGCGTTTCCACAACCTCTGGTGCTGGCGTCGCACCAAAGTCCTTTAACAGAGGAATAACTGCTTTCCGAAGTAACCTAGCACGAAACTTCAACAGAGTTATCCCAAGCACCAGTGGTCAAAGCCCCGTGAGACCAACTGAAGCAGTGACGACAGCAGCGCCGCCTAGGGGAATGATGAACATCGGGGGGTTGGTTCTGATGCCTGCGCCCACCGGGTTACAGATGATGTCTGATGTCAAGATGGCGTGTGAAACTGGAATGGAGAAAAAACGTGACATGTGTGGTAAGCCAACAAAGGTCAAAATGACCCACAACGGTTCATATGCGTGTTACCTTCTGACGTTCTTTATTTAAAAAATGGATCGAATTGTTCTTTTAATGTATATTTTACCTCAATGGTTGTTACCACTTTTAAGATGAAAATCGCAAAAAAAAAAAAAAGAAAAGAAAGAAAGAAACGGCAGCGTGTATTATAACTACACTAGAAGATGCTTTTCCCCTACTATAACTAAAATTGGTTTTGGACGTATATTGTCTTGACTTGTAGGCCAACAGTAAATCTGGCAGTCAATATATCTACCTTCATTGTTAGGCAAAAGGAGTTCTCAGTCAAATGGCGGAAGTCCTTACTTACGTAGCCTTTGTTTCCCGCTATTTTATTTGAAATGTTTTCTGTTTTCAGTTCCCTGTACACCGGGAAGTAATCTGCCGCCAGGTGGCAGCAGGTGCGAGCAGTGCATCGCAGGAATGTACCAACCGGAAGCTCAGAAGACTTCCTGTATCCCCTGTCCCGCCGGGAAGACCTCGCCAAGGGGCGCTATTGGATGTGCATGATAAGAAACACAAGAAAGAGCGAAAGAGCTTTACAAACGACTTTTTAAATACAAAATAATAATATAGTAATCTCAATTATAGTTCAAGACAATAGAAATGAAAACATGCCGAAAAACCTAGTACTAAGTTTGAGGGGACCTATCCAGGGCCGTAGCCTCCGGGGGGGCAGGGGGGGCAGCTGCCCCCCCTGAGATTTGAGGTGCAAAAAAAAATAATCGCAAAGGTAAAACAAAATAATTGCGAAGTTGGTATCAATTCTGTGAGGAAATGCACTCATGGCCACTAGACAATCATTCAACAATCTGTTTACAAAGGTATACTGTTTTTAGCCAACTCAGTTCATGCCAAAAAGCTCACCCTCCCTTAGGGAGCTATCCCCCAGGCTGTACTTATGACAAAATGAACCCACAATTTCTGACTTCTGATTGAGCAATAAATAGCAGTTAAAATGCACCAGAATGCAGTATTATACGCACAGTTTTTTTAAAACTTTTCCACACCGTTGGAGGGGGAGACCCCCTCCCACACCCTCCCCCCTCGAGGGCTTCGCCCCCTCGTGTCCGCTTACTGCCCCCCCCTGGCATTTTGCTCAGGCTACGGCCCTGCTATCTTGTAGATTGTGTCATGGGTAGTGTTCATTTCATTGAGGTAAAGACTTTTTGTTTTTTATTTATTTCATTTTTATTTTATTTTAAAGTTACTCAACATAAATTATTTGTATATCTAGTCAGTGTGCCAATTATCAAGAAGGGAGAATAAAACAGATTACAAATAGTGACAAGCGATAAGGATTTCTAACTGTTTTATCGGCTTTTAAATTTTACAGTAAAATGATACAGTTAATATCTTCATCTGAAATAGAATCCTTCATATATGGTCAACCAGCTGTAAGCCAGGATGATATAACTACCATGTATTTTCAAGTACTTCATGTGCACTAACACACTGCCTTGTGCACATTTGGTCACAATCACCGCCCATCACAATTGGTGAAGAACAACTAACACAATGCTCTAGACCGCCATCACATCTAACTCACAGATACAATACCTTGTAACTCATACTAGTGGGTGCGGGATAAAAGGACTCCGACCTCTACACACACACACACACACACACACACTAACACACACATGCACACACACACACATGCACACAAACACACACACACACATGCACACACAGCAAAGAAAACATCATATTACCACCTCATACAAAAAGCACTATAAAGAATGATATAAATTCACCCCGAGTTTCGGGAAACACGGGAACCCACCTCTAGAGCTATCAGCATGCCTATGTTCCCTTCCACTCAGGGTCCATCAAAATGTATAGCTGCTTACTACTGAACTTAGAAAGTGTGCTTATATAATAAAAGTACAGCGTAATCTTTAGGTATCAAATGTTGGCACAATATCATCTAGTCGCCGGCCCAGCGGTATTCCACCTTATTCAATCATCTTGTTTACTGCTGGACAGGCGATCGTTTGATAGCTGAATAGGCCTATGACAGCGCCCATTTTGTATTATCCTGTTTAATCATGAAAACTTCAATATACTCCAGGTACGAAGTCAGTCTCATTCTGATAACAACTGTCCCGTGACTGTTTCATCTTTTCTCAAATATTTATAGTGATCGGCAATTCTTGGTGTGCGGCGGTGTTTTGTTTAATGTCGTCCCGGGGCGGTCAGTCTTCAAAGTGTTCCATATAATTAAGTAAATAAACAACAGACAGGGTCCCTACTGTTCGCAGCGTTTCATAACGGCGTCAGATCTATGAGACAGTTAGAGGTCGCTGGTTTAACAGAAACGTCGTGGGTAGAGGGGAGGTGGAGGGGGGGCGACAAAGGGAGAATAATAGAGCCTCGTATGTGCATTACTGGATCTAGGAGGAGGGTAAGGGATAGATGTATGTTAGAAATACGTTTTGCCTCAATGGTCGAGGGGAATAGATAATGTTTCTTTTCGCCTCATTTTTTAAGATTATGGACCATACAACATAAGCCTATATTTGTTGCACGGATTGATAAATAATGTAAAGTGTATTCATTTCCTTAAAGCTAAGATCTAATAAATGGTATATTAGATCTTAGCTTAAAGTGAAGGGAAAGAATTAATGGCATTAAACTTCCACTGGAATAGATTTTGACGTTTTAACCCTGTTAGCATAATGTCAACCATGATATATTCATTCAATCAAATAACGTATCCCTATGGTGGCCCCTATTGGATATTTCGACTTTTCGAGTTTTCGACTTTTCAGCTTTTTTCTGCGGACGGCTTTTTGCTGCGGAACTTTAACACATTTGCCACGCGGAAAGCAAGCGACTTAAACAATGGGAAATCTTATTAGATATTATTTTAAAGCTGGATACACAGCAACTGACCCAGCGGGCAAATTATGTTGTTTTAACGTTGAAACAACGTTGAACCATAACGTTGAGAAGACATTGGATAAACACTGGATTTGAAAGTTGTGTCAACCTCAGATAACAACGTTGTATCAACGTCAGAAAACAATGTTATATCAACCCCACCCAGCGGGAAATTATGTTGTTTCAACGTTGAAACAATGTTGAGCTTCAACATTGACAAGACGTTGGATTAACATTGGATTTGAAAATTAGATCAATGTCAGATAACAATGTATCAACCCCAGTTGTTGGACAACGTTCTTGCATAAAAAGACATTAAAATGACCTGAAATGTTTTTATTTTTGGTACAAAACACAGGTACACAATTGTAACATACACTGTAAAAACATCAAAGTGCCTGCTTTGTCTTATTTTTTCAACGCATTTAGCTCCTAAGCATGTTTTGCACCTAAGCATGGTACACCCTTTTAGCCTGGATGTGTTTAGCAGTAGGACATGTTTGATGGCTAAATATATGTAGGGTATAAATGTATGGCCTTTAAGTTAAATTTTCCAAGGTTTAGATTTATATATATATATATATATATATATATATATATATATATATATATAAGAAGATAACTATAACTATATATATACATATATACCAAAGTCACAGTCACCTCAACCTGTCTATCTATAACAGGTTACCAAGAACTGTCAACTTTATTAACTTCACCCCATCACATATACAGCAACTTATTCATCCTAGTGTTAGCTGACCTTGCAAGGAATTCAGTTTATTGGAATGTATTTCTGAATAACAAGATAAGAAAATTCACTAGTTCACTAAAGACACAAAACAACTGTCACTTTTACTTTAAAACCCTTTTGTTATTATTTTGATAAATTTACTTACAGTATTGATAAACAAAGTATCACGTTTTCAATAATTAATATTTTAAATTACAATCCATGTCTGCAAGGTCGTGTCAATGTCGTCTCAACAGGGTGACTTCAGACCAAAATGACCATCTATCTATCTAGTGACATATCTGTGAATATCTGTCAAAAAATCTATCAGTCGCCCTGGTAGAGGGTAGAGATATGCCCAGTGTTGCCCCTAGGTTTTTTCTTTTGTCAGCATATATGCAACACTAACAACACATTTCAATAGGTCTATTGTCTAGAGAATCACAGGAGTGATCAATGTTAGGAAAATACAGGTCAATTCAAAAATCTGCTTGATTGTACCATTTTTAGTTATATATATATATTTTTTTTTTTTTTTTTTTTTTTGCATATTTTGAGAACTTTTGTTGATTGCATTTTATAGATCTTGTCAAGCACAAGACTGGTGGTGGTGTCCCTTTTTTTTTGGGGGGGGGGGGGCTCCATTCGAATGCGCTTACTCCAGCTGGTGGCACAATATCCGGAGGCGGTATAGCCTCTCTGATCCTCTAGTTTTTAAGGGGATTTGGTAAAAAAACCATCTTCTCTGTACTTTATGGATATGCTGACTTTCTATCTGGAAAAACTGCTGTAGGAATTCTTGATGAAGTAGGTGCAGGGAACTACTGAAGTGGACTATTAGCTTTTTACCGTCTGTTAGGTTGTCTTTATTTTAGGAATTGCTGCAATGCTTTTTTGTCAGTGAATGCAGACAGAAGCCCCATTAGTTATTTCAGAAGTTTGTATAATAAGGACCTCAGTTATTCAGAAAATGTTTCTATTTGGTTAGGTAATATAAGGTCGGCTTTGTTAGGTGTAGAATCCTTGGAGCATGTATTGCCACTAGAATATAGCTTAGAGTTACACTGGTTAGGGACTTGTTATATAGCACAGATGTGGGGACAAGCAGGCCAGAAAAGGATAGAGTATTTAGATGTCTTAGAATGGGGGTACCAGTTAGAAGAAGGGAAACTCAAATAAAATTCTCAACAAATGAGGTGGATAAATTAGCACAGGATAATTTTAATTCCTTAATGAAAGGGTGTAGTTGTAGGAAGGTAGACAACGTGTGGCAACCGTTGTGGATGTAGGAAGAAAAATAGAACATGTGGGCCAAGTTGTGTATGTGAAGGGGAGTGCTTAAATAGCTTAGATAATTTATGTTGTGAAGAAATTTAAAAAGCAATTCGAACACGCAAATATAAATAGCTAGGCATGCTTTATTGTCGACAAAAAACTAGATATGCCCTTCATTTTTAATTAAGAAATATACGACCGACTTCTTCTTCTTGAAAATTGAATGATTGTTGTGATTTGTCAAGGGTAGAATTCCCTACTATCTATAGAGCCTTCTTGATTCTTGGAGTAAAACTAAACCTTTAGTCATATTTTATTTAATATTAGAATTGGTAACGTGATATTCATACTACATGGTAGAATAGCTACAATTATACCAAGCTCATTTTTTTCTTTGTTGCCCATTTTTAGGTTGGCATAGTTTGAGAAATCTGCTGAACAGGCTTTATTTCCAAGAAATCACGCGGAACAATAATAATGAAACGGTTTACATAACTGCTATATTTGGATAATTACGTAATTAATTAATTATATAATTATAATGCCAGTAATTACGCGGCAGGATATTCAGTGCACAGACCGTGATCATAAGACATGCCGCAAATAGGAAATAGAATTTAGAAAATAGACATTGCATGTGAACGAAGCCTTAGATGGTGCTACCACAGACTTTTTACATAACTGCTATATTTAGATTTTCATTACAAAATTTAATTAACTGAACGTTAATAATAAATGATACAATCAGATGGTACTACCACAGACTTTTTACATAACTGCTATATTTGGATTTTCATTTCAAAATTTAATTAACTAAACGGTAATAATAAATGATACAATCAGATGGTGCTACCACATACTTTTTTCAGGCTACAAAATTTGAATGCTTTGGGTTGTACACTTGTAGATTGATATGTCAATAATAAATGACCCAATCTTGATGTCAAAGCTGATTTCCTTAAAATTTCAGTTGATGTGTCCACATAATTATTTTGGGTTAGTCAATATGAATGCTTTGGGTTGCACACTTTTAGATTGAAATATCAATAATAGATGATTCAATCTAGATGACAATCTTTGAGCATAGGCTTTGATTTGATTTTATTATATTCGTATTTCATTAGGTTTTTCTACAGAATTATTTTGGGTTTGAAAATTTGTTGCTTTGGGTTGCACACTTTTACAAAGATATGTCTTCAAAAACAAAATTGTATGTTCTTAATGGGGCAAGTCGAAATTACTTTTAAAAATGAACGACATTTTATAAAAATCAAATGGACTAGGTATTTGGTTTTTTCAATGAAAAATCACAGACAATTGTGAATTTTACACATACTGTATTTTTAATTCATATATTTTTATTGTGATTTTCTCATTGAGTGGTACAGCAAAACTTAGAGTGCCTAGAGTTAGAATGCAGTTTTATTCTTTATAATAAAGACACAAATCCTACATGAAAATATATTTTTGAACTAACTTTGCAAATATTCTATCCCTTATATCTCGAAAACTGGCAGAGATACGCCCATAGTAACTTTTAAACTTGTATAGGTCATATTCTGGCAATCTCACTGAGACCTTGACGTTGACCTTTGACCTACTTTTCATCATGATCTGAACTTCTCAATTTTTCAACGAATGCTATGATTTTGTCAAGGGTAGAGTTGCACACTATCTATAGAACCTTCTTAATTGTCGGAGTATAATGAAGATTTAAATATTACAGGTGTTTAATCGGTTGTATTTTATTTAGATAACACAGATTACTAATGTGCTATTTATATTTTTCAGTAAATGAAAAGAGACAGGAAGTGAGAGGTCTTCAACAACTTTTATAAAACTCTTAATTAAGTCTTAACCATAACAACACCTTAACAGCTGACTGCCCACATACCTTGTATAAACTATGGATTCTGCTATGGTCTGACAGCCAAGGTATGAAATACAGTAGTGCAGAAATTGCATATATATGTAAAGGTGGATGATTAAGAAAGTAATTTTAATGAGAAAAGTGGCTTTGGAATATAAAACCTTTGAAACATTCAAATATGAATTTGTGTGAAATAATTTTTAAAATAAGCTTTGTTTCATTTTTCAGATAACAGCATTGCAAGGGCCACATACTTCTTATTAAAAGGACATATATGGAATGCGTACTGTTTGCTGAAGAGACAAGAGATGGACATTTTATGTATTTTTTTGTGTCTGTTGTTTAATTTCAAATGGTTGAATGTCTCATGTGCCTAGATGTTACTGTACAATTATATATTTAGCTTGGGGTATTTTATATGCTAATATCATGTCTGCATATATTAGTGTGTAGCCATTGTCTGGTGGCAGCGTGGATTTTTTATTACCAAAGATAAAGCCTGATATAAATAAAGATGGAAAGTGACATCAGTGCAATTTAAATTCAACTGATTAAAAAGTATTTAATACTAGTATCTCATCTGCTGAGAACATCAAGGTTATTGTAATGTTACTGTAAAATTAAAATAGTATTTAGCTGCTGTAAAATTAAAATAGTATTTAGCTGAGGGTACACTCCGGTCTAGACAGATAAATTTTTTCTAGCTTTGTAAAAGCTACATGTAGCTTGTTAAATATACCTTGTGATGGAGTCGCTTTTACTAAATACCTGGTATTGCTGATATGGGTTATATATGAAATCAAGATCGAGCTAGCAATACCGGAATCTAGAACCTAGGGTACTCTTGTCTTGATAAACAAATGACACTGACATCTGACGGCTAGTATCACGATGCCAGTTTTCCGACTGGTAAAAAAAGTTGCCAGGTTAGATTTTAATGAAACTTGATAGTCAATTTTCTCATGCAAAAAGCCACCTTCCATTGACGTAATAAGTTGCACAGTTTCTGTGACATGAGACATCTAAAAATGTTAGTGGTGCTATGGCCAAAAAGTGACCAGTTGGCCGACTTCGTCGAGATCTACCTCATTCATTGCTTCTTACATCTAGGTAAATCACACATGATGATACACATAATAAACTCTGCTACCATGTCTTAATTTTCAGCAGGTACTTATGCAGGGAATAAAGTGCAATTCTTGAACTTCCGCGAAGGTTACGCAATGTACAAAATTTCGACTGCGTTGCGCGACGTCATCTCAGCGCACGCGCTCCGTTCTGGATATCTTCCCAGTTGCCATATGACTGGTAAAAAAAGTCGAAAACTCGAAAAGTCAAAAACTCGAAAAGTCGAAAACTCAAAAAGTCGAAAACTCGAAAAGTCGAAATATCCAATAGGGGCCACCATATATCCCAGCGTATTTTTCCCTTTTTTTCTTTGTTTTGTTCGCCCACCGCCATTATGAGCTCTTATTGGTGATTTGAAATGTCAAATTCTTTTCTTTATTTTATTTTATTTTACAATGTTACGAGAATAAATGTAAATTGAAATGAGAATGCCATCAAAGCTTTGTGAAAACCTTACTGAGAAATCTTGCTTATTTTAATAACAAACGACAAACAGACACACCAAGTCCGATGAAAGCATAATCTTCTTCATTGGTGAAGATAATTATCATATAAGGGTGTTCTGATATGCAATCATTTACCACACCAAAGGAAGCGGCACTGAGATAACAAGTTCAGAAAAGGGTAAAAAGGTCAACGGGTCACGAAAACGTCTCCAATTTGAACTTTTTGTCCCTCGGCTCAGTATTTGCCAAATATTTCCCACCTGTTATAGTACTCACGCCCTCTCCTCCCACCCTGAGTTTATTTATTTATTTATTTATTTATTCCGGTAAGTGTACATTTTTCACAGTACTACCACATGATTTTATATGATTTTTATATAAATGAATGTACCAAAAACAACAACAACAATTCACAAACAGATATTTATAAAGATCGTTTTCAAACATACCATCATTACTATACAATCAGTTGCTATTTTACCTAGGGGGTGGCTGGTTCAGAATACTATTTCTTTTATTGTTACATGTTGTTGTATAATGTGCAAAATTGAAATTGAAATACAGTATAACTTCTTTTATCTGCATATTTCTTCGAGTAATTTCTAAACTATTGGCACCTGCTCCGTGATATTTTAATATTATATTGTTATTTTGAAGTTAAAATATTCTTATTGACGTAGGTGACATCGCTAAAACTGCGGCAGTGAACATTAAAATTTTATAAAAAGCTCCTGGAAATAACAACTTGTTCTGTTAATTGTTCACTGTTTTTGGATGGAGAGCGAGTGCCTCAGACGCTTCAGGAAAAGGAGGGGGGCACACAAGAGCTCGTGCCCCTCCCTCTCCCCCTCTACCCCCCTCTGTCCTTTCATTAAAATTAAGACCATAACTTGATATTGTTCGTCTTTTGTCACTGCGGTTATAATATTGGTAAACAGTAAAACCACAGTCGCACCAACCACATGATTGTGGCTGAACGGTATTCTGGATACACGTTATTCAGTTAAACGTCAACATAACACTTTGTCTCTTACCAAGAATAAATACCCTGTACATGACGCACACCTTCAAGGTTATAGACCGTTGCCATGACTACTGTGCCCACTTTCTGTGCAATATCCGCGATTAGTTTTCCGTTTTATTCAATCAAGACGAGGATGGTGTGGCAAAATCACAAGGAAAAGACGGAGTTTCTTCTATTTTCCGAATACAATACAGTTACAATTCATGCATAAGCTTAGTTGTAGATGGATGCGACATTTTGCAAGATTTTTCCATCTACTAGTACGATGGCGAATCTGTTCCAATAATCCTTTAAGTGCGGAGCAATTTCCAATATTTTTTTTGCGAAAAAGTAGACTTTCAGCCCCCTTAAGTGATGCAACTTGAGAAATGGCATAGAGCTTAAATCAAATCCTGATCCATGGCGGACCTTTTCCAGCCAAAATAAAGGTTCGTTCAAAGCCAAAACCCCCCTTTCCCCCCCCCCCATGCCTACGGATAGTATTAATTTTTTTCCAGGTGTATTCACATTTTCTTGTTCTAAAAGTTTCGATATTTTGAGCCTGTATTTAACCCTTTCAACAGGTTTCCCAGGAACTACGATCAATAGACAAAATCAACTCAACATGGAAATGTTAGGGACCGTTATAATGAATAATCTGAATAGCCATTGCCATAAAGAGCAGCAGGAAATTGCCCGACGCTTTCACCGAGTACGTGGGACTAATGAAACATTTTCGTAATGAAACATCCAGGTTGGAAATATTTTTGCCATCGTTTTGACAAACTCCACAAGGCTGACATTGCTCCCATTTGCGGAGGGGGGGGGGGGGGATTACTCATCATGGGGGTATGAAAAAATACTCATTTGGCCTACTCTGAATAAAAAGTACATCTACGGTAGTAGGCACCATTCTCATTACGGTTAAAAGTTTTTTTTACCAGAAAAAAAGACACTCTTTTGGTCATGCCGGCTACAGACTTTATCATGGAGTGTGCAAATAAGGCTAAACTGAATAAAAAAAAAAGACGTTATGTTGTAAACAGGAATGAGACTTTATTGTTCATAAAATTACATACCAATAAAATATTAAAACAAAACGTGTTATGTGACCAAATAACAAAGATTAAAACTGCTTCAGTGAGGTTTTCAAGACAATTGCAAAACATGATTTTAACATTACTTTCGCCCTCCTTTAAAAGTGACCTTGTACTGACTTTAAATGCTAAGATAAACAAAGCTTAAATACAAGCATCCATTCACCTACATAAGATTTGAGATATAAAATAAGATTATCCACAATGTTTATTTATTTCAAGCTTGACCCCGATGTGTAAAGATAAAGTGCACTTTAAATAAAAGTTATTTATGTATATATGACCCTGTCGCTGGCTCCACGAGAGAACTGAACTCAACAGTTGGTTTGAACAATACGACAGAGAAAGCGAACGCACTTTGACTTAAGATAATCCAGCGACTGTCCAGATACGTCTTAGACAATAAGTCGTGTCTTACGCTTTGTGGAAGTAACCTAACGACTTCATTGTTGTTGACTACCACCGATATACCTAGTGTCAAAATACGACTGAAAATAGATGAAAAGGTTCAGTCTGAAAATTAGGGCCAGCTTTCAACTTCAGTTCTTAAGTAAAACAGGTCCAAAGACCACACATACCTGAGGCTAAAGATCTTCTTCTGAATCGAGCCAAGATGTGATCACCACTCTACAATAACTTATGTTAACTAGCCAAGAAAATATATTTATATTATGCTTGGTTGTTTTATACTTTCTAATGACTTAATGGTTGCAAAAAATACCACACCTGATGCTGAATGAATGATGCATTGTAAACTTAGTTTGAAGCTAGCTGCTGAGAATGTCCAGGTTTTTTATACCGTATACCTTCACCCCACTCAATTAGGAATTTTTTTTACATGGTTACAAAATAATAAACAAAAGCACACACTTATACATTGTAAGATTGCTTTTTTTATAATCGGGAAAGATGGCATTATCTGATATCACCAAAAGAGTTATCATTCTGTATAACATTTACAGTTATATATGGTATTATATAATATTTTATATTACATAATATCACATATAAAATAAGACTTCAATGTTCAGCTGCTCAGAAGACCATTGCACTTTTTTGAGGTAAAAGTAAAATGGGATTAAATTTGGGATTAACCTGTTGTCTATTTAACACATTTTTTTCTTTTCAGTGATATCTCATAACCTTGCTTATATCATTCCTTTTTTCCTTGAAAAAACAAGAGAAACACAAACCCACATTAAGAAAATCCATTACCAGACTACTATAAAAATTCCTTACGAAAAAAAAGTGATATCTTTACCTGTAGCATGTCATTCTTTTTTGTTTTCTTAAAATACGATGTAATTTTATACACACATGAGAAATGTTGTGAAACTAACATGAATAGCCTTAATGTAAAATAATAATAATAATATTATAATAAACCAACTCATTGCCAACCTAATATTATTCCCTTTATAATCTTTAAAATGTTTTTACAAAAACAAGACAAACCTATACACAAATTAACTGTCATTAATATGACGGCCATACGAAAAACCTTATGTACAAAAGATACTTTTTACAGAACTGACATTTATCAATACCCCACCATTTTGTGTGCCTTTTACTATTTACAATCCAATACTGGATTTTTATTTCACAAGAATAACAAGCCTGACTAAAAACAACTGAGAATTCATATAAAATCAATTCTCTATAAAATTATGATAACAACAACCAACAATAGCAGACTGATGTTCATTTTTTCTATCTTATAGACAGATTGACAAATAACAAAGTAAGACATTGTTACTGTGGTTAAAAGAGAAAATGTGGGAGATAAAATGTCAACTATTAAGTACTAAGTTGTCAAAGTCAAGAAGGCTGCACTTTCAGTAATAAAGCTTACAGTTTTTCCTAGTGTACTAATTTAGAGTTGACAAAGCAGAACATTGTCCCCAAATTGCCTCTCTGTCCTATTAGAACCTGAAGTCAGCTTATAAAAATGTTTAACATGCTAAGATAAATTCTGTGTCTCCTTAAAAAAGACTTAAGCCTATAAGAATCACAAGCAACTGGTGAACAAGTATCATGTCGTGTGAACCCAACTTGCCTCTGAATATAATGACATAAAATTTAAAATGCACATCACAGTAATTAATATGTATATCTTCTCAATTCCATGAAAATACTCAAGATTTAATTTCTGTCATTGGGGGTGTGTCCAGACATGGACAACTGAAGACTGGAAGTAGGTCTAACTTGAGTCATCTGGCTAAAAGATTGTAGAGTGACCCCATCAATTTGTGTCGTCTTGCACTAATAAAAAGCATTACTAATAAAAGTCTGATATAAAATGCCTCCTTAAGTAGACCATTAAGAAACATGATAGTTATTACAACTTAAAAGCACATGTATACAAATATTATATATTTATCTCTAAAAATATTGAGAGCTCTTTTGTAAATGATAAAAAATGTCCCCTCTCTTCACTCATCCTCCATTTCAGAGACGAGTCTTCGAATAAGAAGCTCCATATCTCCAGCTCGCATTTTTCCAGTCTCTAAAACCTCCTCGTGGTTAGGCACGCGATCATCTTCATAGTCCATGACACACACGTTGGTTATGAGTGACATTCCAAATACCCGCATCCCACAATGCCTTGCTGTGACAACCTCAGGACACGTGCTCATTCCTTGAGGGAAAATTTAAAAAACATAAATAACGATAGAAAAGGATCTGCATGAAATGAAGCCTTGCTGACTGAATGGTTACAATATGACTTAAAAGGAGACATTGTTTGATTTAAAAAAATTGGATTTTTGTCTTTATTATTATTTTGGGGGTGGGGGTTGGAGTGTGGGGGTAAAATACTGCACAAGTGGCCAATCATAACATATCAGCTTTCTTGACAAATTTTTCAAAATTTTCAATGATAATTCCCAAAAGACTAAATGAAAGTTTTCAGCTGGCTGTTAATCTAAATCTCAACTGCTGAAATTATTTTTATTAACACAACACACTTCAGGGGTCCCTGGTAGATGTGTGTTTTGACAGCGCCCCCTGGTGAGTGACAAATTGAAATGGTTAAAGGGGATCGAAAAAAGTGCAAAATTCACAACTCAACTAACAAAGTGGTGGAAAAGGGAAGACATGTTGCTTGAGAGAAATGTGAAAAGGGCAGTTTATTACGAGCAAATATGTCTATCCACATCTCTTACCTATGGCGTCTGTCCCTATTAGTCTTAGATATCGCAGTTCAGCAATCGTCTCAAAACTTGGTCCCCCAAGCATGGTGTAAACCCCATCCCGCAGGAAATCACCAAAGCCAAGGTTGTTTGCTATTTCGTGTGCGAGTTTACGCAGTTTTTTGTCGTAGGCTTCTGTCATGGCAGGGAAACGGACACCAAATCTGAAATTTGAAAAAAAAAAAATTTGAATATAATTTGTGGATGACAAAATTTAAACATAAAAGCTCTTTTTCACTCAGCTCATGCCCAACTGTTATCATTTTATCACATTTTATCATTTTATCACATTTTATCATAGATGACATGATACTGGGGCAGATTGAGGCTGTCTTCTGGGTCTTCCCGAAGACAGTCAGATTTTCAAATTTGCATTGACAGGTATCTAATTTTTTCTGTCGAAAGACAGTCAAAAATAGAGGATGGATCAATGAGATAATTTGGAACATACAAAATGAAGAAGCCAAAATGGAAGTCAGTCCTCAATGTTCAATACATCTAGCATATGAATCTATAGAATTCTACCAGTAGGTCTGTATATATGAAACAAGTGCAGGTGAACTATTTGCTTAATTAATAACATCTGTATCAAAGGAAGTCACTAACGAGAGTGATATCAAAACAAGCCTAATAAAGGAATTACTTTTTCCTCTAATGATCATTAGTGACAATGCATGGGTCTAGTAGTAAAGATTTTCTGAGAACAGTTCCTCGAAGAGGTAAACTTTTAGCTTCGAGTCCAAAATGTATCTTTGTGACCGCAGATCAATCATGGGTGGTCCAATCTATGTGGCGTTGCTTCATAAAAAGGATGAAATACCTCAGTTATTTTAACTTTTTATGGCATGAATAGCTGAAGCAACCACAGTTGCCATAAATAAGTATATAATCAATTGTTAAAAAAGTATATCAAGATTCTTTCTTTATTGACTGGATAACCCACAAAACCATAACAATGAGGATCATTAATCAGAGCAATTAAATAACAAGACAGCAGAACAAAGGGCTTAATGATTATTTTCTTAGCAGGATGATCAGTAACAAACTTGTGGTCAGTTCAGCTATTTACTGAATTTAACAGTCAACACTCCTGGCATTACTCATGCCAGGGGAAGGGAGGGGGGCACTATGCACCCATGCCTTGCCTCGTAGCATCTTATTTCTCTATCCCCCCCCCCCTCCACCCTCAATTAAAATAATACTGATAAATAAATAAAAAGTAAGAAGAGTGAAACAGACTACTGGTATGTACTGTAGGAAGTTTTTTACTCCAGTAACTTCATACTATAGAGAAATTGACCTCATTTTATGTTTTATATTTGACCAGGAAACTGAGACAAAATCTTTTTATCCTCCCTAAAGTATGACAGTGAATTCTTACATATGAATGGAACATCAGTCCCGTTTTTTCTTTGTCATAACACAGACATTTCTCATCCCTGTTGTAGTCAACTTGGTATATGAAGTATATGTGCAATAAGTGCTTTTTCACATGCAATATACCAACTGTGTCTTGTATTGTTACATTAACAAATTAGATGAGTACAATGACAAGGCAAATACATCAATCACAAGCATGTCCACTTAAAAGGTAAACAGCTCATGATGGTGCATATTTCACTATTTTGTTGAATGCACAAAGTGATTTAGTTAAAAATAATAATTTACTGACTATATCTTGCTGTTTTATCAACTTAGTGAAAGACAAGTTCATATTTTAAATGGTTTGCACATGAAACATCTACATGATCACAGCATGGACAATGTTATTGCATGCATGGCGCACGGCTTTTTCCACGTGACTGAATAGTCTGGCTTTCTCTGTTGATGAATGATGAGAGAGAAGGACATAAATAATCTAACTCAAGCTTGTAGCTTCAGTTTAACATATCAATATAAATGGCTGTTAAAAAGTAAACAACAACATGGACTTCAGTTTTCCAGTTACAGTATTGAGCCTCCAGGGAATATTGTTACAGAGATCATGGAGGGAATATTGTTACAGAGATCATGGAGGGAAAACTGTCACTTGCCAGTCAAGAGATATTTTTTATTGGGAAAGAAAAAAAGGTTGTTTCCTTCAAATATAAATTCAATAAATAACTGAATAAAAAATATATTGATGGTTGAATAATAAAAAAAACAGATGCAGATACTGGTATATAGACATCCACAAGCAAAGACAGGAGTAAACAAACAAACTAACAAACATATAAACTGTCTACCTCTCACCATTTTCTCCCACCAGAGGGTTGTGAATAAATAAAAGAAAACAAAACAAACAAACAAACAAATAAATATATCAAATAAATATATAAACCGTCTACCTCTCATCATTGTATCCCACCAGAGGGTTATAAATAAATAAATAAATAAATAAATAAATAAACAAATATATTAAATAAATAAATAAATAAATTGTCTACCTCTCATCGTTGTCTCCCACTAGGGGGTTATTGCTGGCCATGCCCGGCATGTTGATGTGGTCCTTAATGAGCATCAAATCTCCCACGTGATAGTCTGGGTTCACGCCGCCCGCCGCGTTGGTCACAAACAGCGTGTTCACGCCCATCAGTTTCATCACACGCACTGGCATTGCACACTGGAGTGATAGAAATGAGGATTTTGTGTAAATTTTTATTTGTGTGTTAGTAATTTTATACTATCTTCATCATATTTTCATTGCAACTTATACTACAGCTGCTGTCTTGAAGGACATGCATCACACTCACATGTGTATATACGCACATACATGCAAAGCTGCATCCAAAGAGGCAATGATACAAACAAGTGCAATCACAGATATATAAATATACACATAATTTATACAAACAATTGCATGCAGGCACGCACACACACACACATGCACACACATACACAGAGAGAGAGAGAGAGAGACTCTACTTTGCAAATCCACAAACTATCAAAAACATTATATGTAAATCATCTTGTTAACTGAAAGCTAAAGAGAACGATTAATTTTTCATGTACTCCCCCATCACATTCATCCTCATCTTCATCAAATGTTACATCAGTTGCCAGAATAAGCATTGTTAACACAACACATGCACACACCCAGGTCATTTCACTTAATATTCCTTCCAATTATGTTATAAATAGGGCAATACCTTACTGAATGTGCCATCAATGAATTAAACGTCATTATTATCATTATTTATGTTTTCCAGTTTCCCTCCCTTGTCCAACAACAAGGTTAAGTCAAGGGTCATGCAGGTCATGACAGGAATGTTGATTTTTCAAAACACAATTGATAACATGACAGTAGATGTCTATCTCGAGAAGAAGTATTTCATAATTCTATAATCTTCAATTATTTAATAGTTGTTTTTCTTGGGTGCACTATGACAAACAAACCCTGGGCTATCCAGTGGTATCAGATATCATTTTCAAAACACCATTCATCAATACCATGACATTAATGGACCACTCTGTCCAGGCAAAATACGAAACTTATATTCATCAGTTATTTTCTTAAGGGCATTGTGATGTGTGATACACGGCTCATGGAGTCAGATGATAACTTGGCACACGCACATGTAGTTATAGCTGCGAATATATTTTAAAACATGGAATTAATTTTTTGCTCAAGGTTTTAAAATTGCACAATCATGATGGCCAAAGTGGGAGACATACGTCAACCTGGATTGAAAATTGGCCTTTAGTTATAAACAAAATAAGAAACAGATTAAATAACTGTGTCCCACTGTTTTCTGAACATAAATTCTTAAAAATTGCACTTGGGGTATCAAAATTATTAACTATATATGGTTAGTTCAGGTTTATATAATTTTATATGTATTGCTCTATGTTGAAAACAATATTCTTGCATGTCTATTTAAATATCCATCTGTCTTTACAAGTTATGCACTTTCATTCACTTCAGTATTAACAGAAAAAATTCCAATAATATGAGGACAAAGGTGATGTGGCTTTTTTCACTGAACTTCTACTGACAGGCAACATAAGTGGTGGTTTGGATGGAAACTCACTTACAAGAAATATATTTACCAGAATATATGCTGTACTATGAAACAATTGAGCTAGTCTACCTCATAATCCCTTAAGTCATTTAATGGCAGAATTTTTTGGAAAGCATTTGTCAAGAAAGATTTTGGAATCAATCACACAGTACTCTCAGATTGTGAGATCTGAGACAATAGCATCGATTATTTCAGAATGAATATCTTGCATCCAAGCAAACTGAGAATCTCTTTTCGTTCCTCACAGATTTTGCAGACTTGGGTCCTTAAGACATACATGTATTGCAGTAAATTGATGCAATGAAAGACACCCGTGTCCAAAAAAATTCCCCCTCTCTCTCTCTCTCTCTGTCTCTCTCTCTGTCTCTCTCTCTCACATACAAATATCCTGAATATTTATTTATTATTTCATTTATTTACTTGTCACTAGGCAAAAGTGAAATGAGAATGAGAGGGTGGGGAGAGAAAAGCATTACGAGTATATGGATGATTATTTATTCATTAAATCTATAATTATAATCAATTAAAAGGTCTCTTGACTGCAGCTGCTCTGTTAAAGGCATAGCAACTGTTCATCAATTGATTTCCTGGGATAAATGATGGTTTTCCCATACTTACCACTAGTTAATGCATCCATTCCAACATTCAAAGTTAGTCCATGATTTTTTTAAGTTAAATTTTTTGTCATTATTTTTGAAGAGAATATTATGGAGGTATAACAATCTATGAATGTCTGATGGCAAGCACAAATTCCAGAATAATTTTGACGCTGTTTTGGTGATGAAATGGAATTTATTATATTTCTCTGAGTTGCTTAAAATGTATTTATTGTGAAATATGAATCTAATACAAACAGTTGTAACCCCTTTTTAAAAAACTCTTGATAATATCCTTGAAGATAAAGGCTGACTGAAGGCTGAAGCAACATTGATATAATACTGCTTCTATTATCTTGACCAAAAGGGTTATTTTTTCCGCACAACCTACAGCATAAAAACAGGTGACCAGTTGGGATAAAATATGCAATAAAGGGTATCACTGATAATAACTTGATCAGTGAGGTAATGAAATATCGCTCTGATTTGGAAATCAACTGTGACAGCTAAGACCATGTAATGCTTAACTGCACTTGTATACTTACAATGGGGGGCGTCTCGATAGTCCGAAGGTTCATTGGTCCGAAGGTTCTATAGTGAACATTCGGACCAATGAACCTTCGGACTATCGCTATGGCCCCCTTACAATGTGGCTGATAACAAGAACAAATTACAAGAATTAACTGTTACTTTAAAAAGTGATTTTTTTTTTCAGCTCTGTTTGAAGGGCTTAAAGGTGTCAAGTGTTCAGTGCAGTTAGTTGAAGGACAAAATTTCAATGGCTAGGACGTATCCAGGACAACCTGAACAGAATATTGCTTTTCTTTCCCTAACTGGGTCAGCTGATGTCAGTGACAAAAGGTAAGCGAAAATTCTCTTTCATAATGCCCCGTTTATTTCCATTTGACTGGGCACCTTTTGTGCAGTTTTGAGATAAATGAAGAAAAAAAAAATAGGTAAGTTACATGACGTGAAATGAAAACTAATTGTTTTGCTCATGCACGTTTTTGCATGACATTCGTGCAGTAGCCATTTCCACATCACCCCCACAGCCAAAGGCTATATTCTTATCTGCATTGGTTTTGTTGGTTTGTTTTAACAAAATTAAATTAAAATGGACAAGATGAATTCATTAAGTTCTTCAAAGATTTTGATAAAATTTTCAGTACAGGAAAGAAGTTATTAAAATAAATCTAATATTTAAGGGCCTTTTTATAATTATTATTTTTATTATTATTACATTTTGCCTTGATGGAGATACAGGTGTCCACTCTGAGTGCTGCCCTGTTTAACATATCAATAATAGAAAAATAAGCTGAAACCTCCTTAACTAAACCCCAAACCTCAAAAACTCAATTAATAATTAGACTTCAATTTCCATATGAGAAATTTCAAGAATATTTCAAATTGCATTTGGCAGTAAAGATAGCCGAGTTTTAACTCTTTCTACCCTCCTTCTAGAAGATTTAATTGCTTCATTAACATTAAGTCAAGGTAAATTTTATTGTTCACTTCCAAATAGAAGCCAAACTTTTGACTTGAATCACCTTGAGAAATCAACCCCAGCCAGTTTCACAAGAGAACGGAGACTGTATCCAAACTTTTATGATGATAAAAGGACATTATGTAACAATTCTATAACATTACATTGCACATAATGTACTTAATGTAAATTAAACAACCATCAACAATTTGTTATGTTCCTATTATGGATAGAAAGAACCATTCTAAATGTCTCCCAGTCTGTAGTTGACTATAACAATTGTGCATACAATGAAGACTTGTCTTCACTTTTACATTATCATGAATGATTAGATACAATCAAAATAAATCTTGTCTGTCAATTTTCTGTGTTTTTTTATTTATTTATTTATTTTTTATTTTTTACAAAGGTAAAATGTAGTGTCCATTATATACAAGGATGACACTTTCAAGGTCACTGTTTATGGAGTGCATACCAAATGTCTTGTTATTATTTTAAGAAAAACATGCTACAAAGTTTCTTTTGTTTTCTTTTCTTTTATGTTTTATGTGACTCATGAATTTTGTCACCTGACAAGAAAAGACACAACAAAGATACAACTGCCAATTTTTCCTGCAGTTTTTATCAAAGGGTTTAACAGCAGATAAAGGAACTGATGAGTATTCAAAAAGACTAGTCTACACCTGTTCATGTCTGCAAAGAGTGTTTTTTGCCTTTACATCAAAATAAAATAATTATAAATGGATCTTACTTGTCTAATCACGTTTTCAAGATTGATCCTTTCCAGGCAATCATGACACTATATATATTTATTGACACAAACCTAAAAATAATTTCAGGAAGATTGGGATTAGCAATTTTAAAGAATGCTAACCAAAAAATTTTTAAAAAAATTAAAGCTTTTCACCAGATGTGGAAATTTTGGACTCTAGCTTGAAAAACAATGCGTGACATTGAGTGTCATTTAAAGGTTATCATTCCGTTTGTTGGGAGACATTTTTTCCAGAAAAGACATCAAGGTGACTTGTATCCTCCAATCTGTCTTATTTAAAACCCCAAATAAAACTAGAGTGACAAGTTTCCTACATAAAGTATGTGCTTTGCAAAGTAAACAAATGTGTTTACATATGTCGCAATTGTAACTGAAAATAATCTTTATTGCTATAAAAAGCTAGCCAATGAGAGCACCACTTTCCCCAGACGTATGACCTTGTTGATGTCTGGCCTTGTTTCCACCTCTGCCTCATTCATTTTCAGATTTGGGTGACGACCATGACCATGCAGGAACTGCCACAAATTTCTTTCTTACAAATACAATTGTACATCAAAATCGTCTTTGAAATATGGCTAATTTGATAAATCTCAGTTCTGACAAGGCTTTTTGTTTTGTTTGCAGTAACCAAAATATTAATTCAATATGCAAACTTATGTCACCTTATAACTCGAACAAACCTTGAAGAGATTTCGTAATCCATGACCAATTTTTCATGTACTAGTACACATTTTTGGGCAAAAGGCAGTGTGTTTTAACTTAAAGCCCTATCCAAAAATATTAAATATTCATTAACCAGGAATATATATACTTCCCAGTCCTAAAGTATTTGAAGTATTGCAGAGTCTACCGTCTATAAATGTCACTGCTCAATAACTGCACTACAGGAATGTAAGGGGTAGAAAATATAAACAGTACAAGTTTTCTTTATCTTTTGACATCTAATACAAAACATGCTGTCAGAAAATTGACAACATTTTGCAAGGAGAACTTCCAAGTCATTTGCATATTGCTTTAACAACACTTGGTCAACATCAGTCACATGACACTATTCCACCTTTCACACCAAACACAATATCACACTCTAAACACAGCAAATTTCACACTTATTAGCATCTACATTACAACCAAAATTTTGCTTCAGCTGAATGTATAAAAAGGGTGACACAAGTTGGCAAAATAAATAAGTAAATAAATAAGAATAGCAATAATAAATTTTTCATAAACAAAATTAAAAGTTTTTAAAAGAATTTTGTTTAAAGATGTCCACTTGTATTTACCTTCCATGCTGGATAGCCTTCGTACATGTGAAATCTTCCCTGCATACACATCACAGACTTGTCTCCAATCTTGCCAAATACCAGACGTCCTGCGTGGCCAGGCACTGAAAGCAACAGTCACATGATCAGAACACATACCTTTGTGTTTGGAAATATATTTCATATGGTCGCTGAGACCAAGAGGTACTAGTATATATATATCTATATGTAAGGCTGAGATAATAATAATAATAATAATACATCAGTCAAGTTTGGAGTTCAAAACTCTAGGTTATCTACCTCACCTCTATTTAGGTTACAAGCCAAAAACATGCACCACAATCATATCAATAACATTACATGCACACACATATATAAATAAACAATGACCTTTTGGCGATAGACCCCCTTTGTGAAGGAATTTTATATCTCACAGATTGCATTAGATTATGCCCTATATCAAAGGCACCATGTACATACATTAATAAGCGATCTTAAGAAAATCTTTAAGAGAAGTCTAATGAAAATGAATAAATAAAAGGATATATACCAGGTAAATACACGCACATGATAACATATTTATTTATGTGTAGGGAATAATAATAATGTTTTGCTCAGAACATTAATCTTCTATAACCACTGTAGCATGTTATGCTTCTATGATGTGGGAGATTCGGGGGGAGGGGGGGGGAAGGGGGGTGTGGAATGGATTGAGGAAGGGGAGGCAAGAGAAACCCACTTGCTCCAGCAAGGGATCTGTCAAGATATCATGGTGAAAATGCCAACGCCTTTAATTTTACATTTGCTGCCCACGAACAAAGTGAAACAAAACTGCTTTTAAATTGCATGTACTTGCATTGTACTACCCCCCCCCCTCTCCCCAAACCTCCAACCTTTGTAAATTCCCTTTTACCGTAACCTGAATGCATGTTACAGGGGAGGATCCAGAGCTATTTTCTGACAGTCTTCCAAATTATCTTTGTTGATCCATCCTACAATTTTGACTGTCTTCCAGCAGAAAAAAATAGATACCCATCAATGTAAACCTGAAAATCTGACCGTCTTCTGGAAGACCCAGAAGACGGCCTAAATCTGCCCCTGTGTTATTATGTATAATATTACACACACACACATTCACCTATGTGCATGGATTGAGTCATAATTGTGTTCTTTATGTTCTGTTCAAGACATCAATCTTACAAATATAACACCTCTGCAGTTAGCTTTGCCTTAGAATCTATTATGGTAGTCATTAATCAGAAAGTGATAATATGTTTAGTTTTAAGTAGCTTTCCAGGAATTTCTGGATTGGGATTTAAAAGCCATGCCATCATGCAATGTAATAATGCTACCCTGTGCTGAGTGCTTGTATCCAGTATAAATTTTTTTCTCGTCTATTCATCAGAATAATTTAGCTATGTGAAATTATGTGTAAACGTGTTTATACACGTGTGTATGTGTGTGCATGTACATGTGACACGTACATGCCTGTAGTACCATCAGCCCAGTTAATCATTAAAAGAACAGTGCCAATGACGTACATCTGTCCATCTTTTTCACATCAAAGATACAAAATGTAACTTCTCTATTCTCAATCCACAGTGTTATTTATCCAGTTTTAAAAACAACAGTAATCAATGTAATTTAGCCCACATTATTGGCTGCACTGACATAACAATACATAGCAGACAATGAAAATTTCTTTTCCTTCTCCTTTAGATTGCACAACTTGCTTGGTGCCACGTAATCAGTGTACTCGTATAAAGAAATTTTGTTAAGATTTTAATCACCATTAACCTGTGTGTGTGTGTGTGTGTGTGTGTGTGTGTGTGTTTGCATGCATGTGTGTGTATGCTACAAACTACAGTGAA
Source organism: Lingula anatina (assembly GCF_001039355.2). The sequence continues at coordinate 120,484 of NW_019775504.1, forward strand.
GCAGATATTACGATATATGAGATAAGACTGTTAATGTCAGATCAAACACTGACTTGTTGCCAAAAGGTGTGTGTATATATACCATAGGTCAAGGAAGGATAAATTAAGCATGTCAGTGAGTAAAGCTGGCATTTACGTAAGTTCACAATTAACATATAATTATAACATATACGCAAGGACACACATCCTCTTTTCTTTCCCCAGTTTAGTATCAGAAACCTAATAATCTAGATTCTGGCAATGTGCATATATATATATATATATATCCATAAACCAGAAAAAACAGATGTTTTTAATTTCTCAGCACCATGATCTGAACACCATAGATAACTGCATACAACAAAACACCAAAAATTGGGTCTTGTGTTTCTTTTCAGTATTCGCAGACATAACATTAATTGGCACAATTTCAATGTATTTTTCTAAACACGGCAGAATTCGATCAACAAATCATGGCAAAAGGCCATTGTATGAAATATGTTTATATAAAGTTACGATACAATGTCTGACATTTAACAAAATCTGGTTTTTATGGCTTTTTGAGCAATTACTAGTACTAGGAATTTTCTCCATGTAAATGCCATACGACAAATCTCTCATTTATTTGCCACCTGTCAGAATGATTAGATTCTTCTGTGTTATTATGGCGATGTATACTGGAGACACTTATATGTACATGTAGAGTTTCTAGTTAGGTTTGCATGGCCAGCATAACCCAGAACACACAGTTACTCTGATGGGGCATTTCACAAGAGTTTTAGACCAATTATTTGGTCTAATTTGACTCGAGGTAAACCAGATAAATCAGGTGTAGAACAATCCAAGCTTACATATGATCATTATCACACAAAGTGCCTATAGCTATAGACTGTTTGTCACCCATAGAGGTCAACCTCACTTCAATTTTAATCTTAAAAGAAGCCGCGTAAGCAGAGCTGAAAACAATTACTTGCGACACATTTTTTAACTCTCAGAAAGGTGAAAACTGTCTAATATTAGTCAGCCAGTGAACAAATTATTCTAGCCAATTAATTGTCATATGGTATGACTGAGGTCTCTACAGCAAAGCAATCATCATTATTACTCATTCCATCGATTGTTTGAATAAACCAGTGATATTTGCCATCGCCTGGATTTTTATGGATTTTTACTTCAGGTTGATCTCTGAAAAGATCAATATACCTGGTTCTCAGCCAGGATTATCAATTCAGATAAGCTAATGGAGCCGTAGCTACAAGTTGCATGCAAGTAATTTCAAACAACTGTTTTTTTTTTTAAACCCTTTCAGGTCATTACCCAACATTGCAACAGGCTGTGAAGTAAAAAAAAAAAGGCAAGAAGAAAAAGAAAAATCAATGATGTAGTCATTTGCAAAGAATGTATCAGTGTGTTCTCCAGCGTTAAGTTACAGAAGATGAAGGGTCATGATACATAATCAAATATTCAATGATCACAATTGGAGATGGAAATATGATTGCAGCACTTAACACTGGCTTCGTAACGGCACTTAATGCATTCTTCTGCAGCTTACGTTGTCAGACATTCTATACATTTTTATCAGTACTCATTATGGAGCAATTAGACACTGATTTCCATCCCGAAGTTAAATTTTTTTACCTTTTGCAATGTACTTATGTACGTCTTATGTCGTGTATCCACTGATTTGGACAATTTTGATTTGGATTGTAGTTTACTAGGACCTGCTAGTTATAAATGGTGGCCATTAAAGTGAAAAGTTGAAAGCAGGGTTTCCCCAGGATTTGGGGTACAGGGTGTTCTAAAAGTGAATGTGTAATTTGGTCACTGATTTACTGGAAGACAACCTACTAGTAAGCAAGTCCAACCAACCAACCAATCCAAAAATTTTATAAGCCATCATAACCATGCTTATATCATAGTAATTACTCAGTACTTTTTAAAAATAATAATGATTACGTAGTGCTTTGTTAATAAAAACTCAAAATAGCTGATTATTTTTTTCTAAAAAATTAGTTGCATTTTTTTTATACACAGAAAAATCTTGAAAAACCTGAAGTAAAACTTGGAACAACTTAAAGTTGAAGTTAAAGTTAAAGTTGGTTAAAGACCACATGAAGCCATAGCTAGCTGCAATATAATGGCCCTTTTTATTCATAAATGAGTAGGACAGGGATGTATTTACAGAAAGGCTTTTCTCTTCCATAACAATAGCAAGTACTGGTACCCCGCCATCAGGGGAATCAAGTGCATTTTTCTGCTTAATCAAAACAGTTTACATTTAATTCTGTTACAATTACTTTTGTACTTGATCCCTTTTCTTAGTCACAAAAGCTAAACTTCTGGTTTTGTAACTTTTATAACAGACAAAAACTATTATCATCAATCAAAAAAGAAAAACTCATTCTCCATTACAGACAATGTTCAGACAGTTAAATGGCAATATAGTAATGGCCTTATGTTAAGGTCAAATAAGTGCAAACTGAAAATACTGGTTTACAAGCTTTTAAAAGAAATTAGTTCATGGCATCCAGATTTTTTTAAAATTGTTATTCTTATTATTCTTTTTGCAAAAAAAAAAGGCCAAAGACATTAATCTTTGTGCCCCTGAAAATGAAAATAAAATAAAATTATTACTTTTCATGCACCCAATATGAGAAAATTTATCAAATGAATCTACAGGTTCTCTATAAACTGAAAATTTATGACAAGAGACTGGCAATAACTGACAGCAGCCTTAGTAGGGTCACTTCCAGCATAATTTCCAACTGGCCTCAGAGGCCCTCAGCACTGTCCAATATCCTCCAAAATATCACATTTCCTGTCATAATTCACTGTGGTGGTCTCATTTACTACCTTGGAAGGTTGGTGGTCACACGGGTTAATGATTGCAATCAAGTTGGTCATGTGAGTCACTCTCATGGTATAAATGAAATATCAGTAATACCAGAATGTTATGTTTGCTAGGGAAAGTTTGCAAAAAAAAAAATGCTACACTATCCTAATTAAATTAAAAAAAAAAAACTCACAAAACTCAGATTTTTATTATATAAATACTTTCCATAACTTGTGAGTGTTACTTAAAGTGACTAATTAATTCTTCAAAGTATAATTGAAACATGACAGAAGTTACATCTGACGGATGGACAGACGGACAGACAGACACCCAGTCATTCAATAACACAGACAGGTGGATGTACAATAACATAAACACACAGACTTCCAGACAGTTTAAAGTACAAAGACACCAGCAGACAACAAGGACCATTTCAAAGGCTACCATAACATCATTCATCACGGTGACAGCCAATTTGTTACCCTAATAATTCTGCCCTGCCATCGAATTCCCTGAAGGCAATATCTGGCTTAAAGCCCATGAATCCACAGGTTTACCCATTTCCCAAGTACCCATTAAGATTTCACCCAAGTTATCCACATGGATATTCACATGGATATATATTGTATGATGTGACCCCTGTGCAAAAGAGGGCTCCACTATTCACATTTCATTTCATGACACAGAGCCATTAGTTTATTCCAAAATTTTTTTCTGACATATATCTTAGCACATCTTTTTCCCCAGACAAGGTGATATTTATTATGGAAAAACATTTCTGACTTCCAACATAAGAGCACAAATGAACTCTCGGCAGACGCTAGCAGACATTCTTCCCTGGAACTACGTAAAAATTTATCTGACACCTCACAAGAGGAATCAAAGGTATATGCGTAATTATTTCTTCATTAAACCCCCCTGATTTGTGAATGGTGTCATATGGTCCTCTAAAGGTTGGGGAAGTCAATTCCCTCACTTTTTATCAGTATTTTCTTCATTCTTTCAGTAGATGTTCAGACACCTATAACTTTAGACACCATAAAAGGTGTATGTCAATAATATATTATATATGACCTTTTTTACAGAAAACTGAAAACTGTAGGGTAGACCGGGGCTAAACGCCCAGTCGGGGTCAAACGTCCACCCACTTTTTTTCAGGTATTACGTATAAATACGCGTCTCGTGATGTTTTGTCCACTTCCGATTTCCAGCAGACTAATCCTCCATGACGGAGATGACCACAAACTAAAAAAGAAGCATTTTATGATAATTTGTTCATTTTTGCCTTGTTTACTGTTATTTAGCCTTTTCCTTAACATCAGTGACACCACCTACCAAATGCACGAATTCAAAAAACTTTGTTGGTGACAGATAGGATGGTATCAGACCTCCATACAAGTTTCGATGAAGTCAGATTGTATAAAACCTTTCACGCCGAATTTTGAAAAAATATACAAAATCTCACTTTGGGGCTAAACGACCATGCTGATATGGGGCAAAACGCCTATAGTGGGCGTTTTGCCCCGACCACTGGGCGTTTTGCCCCCTTTCGTTTTTAAATAAAAAATAATTCTAAAAAGATGCGGAAGTGTTCTTTCATGCATGTTTTTTTTTATTGTATATCATCAGTTATAACACTTATATGGGGAAAAGCCAAAGCAAGTGGCTGTACTAGGAACTTAATTTTGGAAGTATCACAGTGCCCTGTCGTAAAGAGTAGAATTACAGCTCATTCTGAATAAATTTGATGGGTATTTTTATTATCTCAGTACCCCAAAATATTATATGTTGCTTTTAAAGGCTTACTAAGTTGTCTCGTAGAAATATAATTTGATTTTATTTTGCTTTGTACAAAGGCGGGGCATAACGCCTATAGTTTGGGGCAAGACGCCCACGGTGGGCGTTTAGCCCCGTGGTGCGAGGCGTAATACCCCAGCCATGGGGCAAAAAGGCTGATTTTATAATTTACCTATTTTTTACCTATAAGGTTTTTCTTTTGTTTGTTTCCAAAAGTGTTAGTATCAGTTTGTAGTCTAGTCAGCCCTTCATAGTTAACACCCACTTTGAACGGTCTATACCTTCAGCAGGGAAAATTGTGATGTTTCTTGCTTAAGGGGGGCGTTTAGCCCCGGTCTACCCTATGTCACTTTCTCACCAATAACTTCTCACCAACATGATGACTTACCTGTGCTCACGGGAAAGTTTGGAATATCTTTGTATGCCAGACATTCTTTCTCAGACAAGGTTTCAGCTAGCCCGCCTAGACCACTTCCACAGATGATCGCTATCTTGGGTCTCTGTTTTGTGCATGTGAGGACATATTGGGCAATTTTATCTAAATCTTCATAGGAGTAGCTGGACCTAGAATGAAATATGATACAAAGTTATAAAAAAGTATCAATCTTAAAAACAATGTATCAAACTATACCATTGATGAATATTTATAAGTTCTACAAAATGCACAGTATATCACATAAGTCAATTTTTAAAAAAACAAACCCAGCATAACGGCTACATATCATTGTTTGACATACAGATGTTGAATTCTCATATCAAAAATGAACAAAATGAATGGTGTCTTCTACCAGCAACAAAAATAGTAAATACTTGACCTCACACAAAAAAAGAGAATATGATAATTGACATCCAAAATGAGTAAGTGGTCATTTTTTAAAATCTGTACCTATAAGCCTAAATATATTTCAGACAAGTCTTGATATAACAGTAGAGACAAGTTTCAGGTGGCAAGGCAGACAGAAGCAAGAGATCGAGTGTCTTCATTATTAGCTACCAGACTTGGACTTACAGTCTTTGTCTCCTTTATTATAGAAAAAAAAAATGATGTCAGTTCTTCATCCAAGCAGTAAAACAATGCAAACACCAAAGTATGTATTTACTTTTTTAAAAAAATGACAAACTGTAATAAGAAGGAAGTATACGCGAGTGTCTTCATTATTAGCTACCAGACTTGGACTTACAGTCTTTGTTTCCTTTATTATAGAAAAAAAAAATGATGTCAGTTCTTCATCCAAGCAGTAAAACAATGCAAACACCAAAGTATGTATTTACTTTTTTAAAAAAATGACAAACTGTAATAAAAAGGAAGTATACGCAAGTCCTAAAATTAAGGGACAGTTTTTCTCTCTGCATTTAACAACACTTAAATAGAGAAGAATTGAAAACATATTCATAATAACAGAGCAATATTATTTTGTCTAGTTAGAAAAATAATAATTTAATTATAATCCGGGTAAAAGCAATTCTCTTTTATAACTAATGTCAAAAGGTGACAAATGTTTATCAGTAATTGCTAATCACGTGTCGTAGACACACCTCCTTTTTAACCAATCAGAGCGTGAGATAGGGGACACACAAATTGGCACAACTCCAAATGCCTGAGCACTTTTCAACTTCCAAAAAAAACCCCGGCTTTACGCTACGTCCTGCCTAGTCTCGAGTGGCATTTTACCTACTATAGAATAAATTAGCGTTTTCTTTTCTTGACAGCATTCTTTTCTAAAAGTCGTTCTGTCATACACACTTGTCGTCCTGTTGAAAATATTGTCCAATATCAAGTTGCAATACAAACAACTATATATGAGCCTACAAAGGACGTCTTACCGGACCACTAACCATTAACAGTAAAGAATGACACGAAACTGAGTTGCCTTACTGCAGTGTCAAACAGTAAACAGGAGTCTCTGACTTGTTATCGTTACGCCACGCGGTGTCAAAATACCGCCCCTGGGCACTCGGGTTCAGGTCAGTAGATTCAGTCCAGTTTATGTATTTGTGAAAACATCGCGAAAAACACTCCGTTTTACCACAACAACACAACAAAGATTCCACCCGCTTCCTAACTCACCCTAATCCTCGAACGCTTCCGGTAGATATCGTCAAACCAACTACGCCATTCATTGTAAAATTCTGTTATGAATCGACTGACAAAAGTGTGTTCTTGAGTGCTGCTCTCTCGCCGGCTTCCAAGTCTGTTATGAGTGGTATAGTTGACCTTGAGCAGGTTTTTACGTCAAGTGCGCTCTGACGTCACTGTCTTCATTGAGATTCATTCACGAGGTCAAATGTACCGGAAACACTACCTTGTGGTGGATGACGAAATACAACTATAAACCAATCAAATGGACGGCGATGCAGAGCGATCCTTTTTTTTTCTTTTTTGCACGTGACTCAGAAACAAATTTGTGAGTAGATGATGAAATTATGAAAATAAGCATATGTGTAGTGCCACGTTCACCCCCCCCCCCTCTTTTTTAATGTCCGAAGAATTCAGACCACACGGAAAAAAATAGTTGAGCAAAGCAAATGTATATAGCAACGGTCAACAAGATTAACTGTTTATTTTTCCTATGTAGGACAGAGGGAGTGAAATGTGCTTAGTTTTGTTGGTTTCGCTTGTTATACTGGTTTTCGGAAGGGAGAAGCTAGGGGGGATGGCCCATGGGGATATCTCCGTAACTTGGGGTAAGGGGGGGGGGTAATGCCCGCTGTGACCTGGCTTTCCCCCCAGGGTCCGCTGTGGAGCAGAATAAATAAACAACAAACAGAGACCACATACCATACAGCGCAAATATCTGCCTATGGATGAATAACCCGTATAAGCAAACAAGAACATTGTGGTCACTTACGTACAGCAAGAAATTAGATAATTCTTGATCTACAATTCCTTGCTTACAGACACCGTTTCCACGGTCTTGCTACGCGGGTTTATTTGAAGTGAACCGACAACATACTAGTACGTACCCAGTGCAAGTACCTATAGGCCTTACTACTACTAGTAGGAGTTCGAAGTCTCATATGCGTTAGCATTCCTGTATTTAATTATGGCTTCTGACATGCCTATATTTAGCGCAAATAGCATAATGTATAACAAACCGAAAATAAGAGTGCTAATGCATGAATTAAATTTTTGCGTCGAGAGCACCTGTCACTCAAAGTACATCTAGCTTGTGCTATTTTGAAAGTTGAACGTGCTTTATATTGCAATAAGCCTGTTGTATAATATAATATAATATAATATAATATAATATAATATAATATAATATAATATAATCCTAGGTCTACATGAATCATTTCACTTCCTGCATTACTGTGTGGTTAGCTAACTTTCGCAGCGCCAGTCAATGTCGGTTTATATCCGGTCTATTGGCGGATGGGTGGAGGTGGAGGGGGGGGGGGGGTCGGGCAGAGGTGTGAAGGAATACGCGGTTCTTGGTGTGAACATCCGTTTTTAGTTTTTAAATAATTGATATTAAAATTAGATCTCTCTTTATTACCGTGAAATAGTGTTATCTCAGCGAAATACGAGAATGCGAAGAAACAACGCTTATAGAAATAATCGCATTAAAATGTAGGTGTCTCCTGAATGTCATGAGTAATGGAGAAGTAATTAATTTCTTTCTCCATTGCATCAGCCGCTAACCTCAAGGTAAATATTTACCTAAGGCTGGCTGCCGTGCAGGGTTCTAAAGGAGTCAGTCAAGTCGTTATCTCTGGTTGCCTAGGGGATATCCTTACCTTTAAGGTCAAAGCATTTGACATTCTTTGGATTCTTTCAAAATTTAGAGTGAATTAATATCACCACGTGAAAAACGAAGGTATCTTAACACCCCCTTAAACTGGACGGCGTCCTTCCCGCATCCTTTGTGTGACCATGAGACTGGCATCGCTGTGGTCGTAAAAAGGAGGCACAAGCATCGTTTTGGTTGCAAAATGAATGCCAATGATCGACCAGTTGTCAGCACGTAAAGTTTTTTTTTTTTTTTACCGTCTACGGGAGGCAGAAAGGACGCCATCCAGGGCTTAAGCGACGCAAGAAGTTATAAAGAGAAGGCCTTCTCGTTATAACTTCTTGAGCGACGCCATGTCGACCACGAAGACTCCTATTGTCCTGACCCCCCCCCCCCCCTTCGATTTCTGAAAAAAAATTCACACCAATGGTCCCCTCTTGAAATTAGAATTTTGACTAGCTGGATCATAGTTGTTCTAAGCAGTACCAAAAATGGCACCGTTCGCCCTCTAAAATACCAAAATTTTTCGGGACCCCAAACCCAACGCCAAAGGGGGGGGCGGGGGGCGGCTTCGCATTCGTTGACCCCACCCCCTCCTTCAAATAATCCTGGATCCGCCCTGAGTACGTTACATGTGCCAAAGCCATCTAATGGCACTTCTGAATAAATTTAAATGACGTTTTAATTTTAGGTTTACGGTTTTATTTTAATATATAGGCTAGCTCCACGAGAAAAATAAATCACGGGTACATGACTCTGAAGTCACAAACCTTTAGAAATGCAAAACGTAACTTGGAATTAGGCCTAAATTAGTAGCAAAAGGGGAAGTGCGCGTCTGAGCCGAGCTCTTAATGATTTAAGAACCTGTGTAGCCTCCTAATAATTATACTAATAATAACTCTTACAGAATTTGAACCCTAAAGGTTTAACCGCATTTTTCCATTCAATTTGTTAAAAGTTAGTAACAAGTTTTACAGGTAGGCCTATTCTATCCGGGACTTTTCGCCAGTCAAATTTACCTCGACTCACGAATCACTGCTTGATCCGTCCATGCCCTTAGATTTTATACCATTTCTTATTTTAATTTCAAAACGATTAGCCCTAAATGTCTGGCTAGTCATTTAATTAAAACACCATATCTTTCTGTACATTTCGTAAGGAACTATCCGCGCCAGGAACTTTAAATTGAGGCGTGTTATAGTATTCAAAGTCTGAACTGGGAAAGGTTATAGCAGCTTTGTTGGCCTACTAGATATTAAATTAAAATTACAACTTTGGGACCTTTTCTAACGTTAACGCGGCTGTATATCAGTAGGTTCAGGAGGTTTTATTGTTTAGGGATCTTCTTCATCATGCCAGACAGAAAACAATACGAACCGTGCCCGTAATTTTTGTTCGATAGCCTATTATTTTAAGATTTTAAGATAATTTCAGTTTAATTGAAACCGTGAGGCAGCTAGGGCTTACAGTTCCTGGGGAGAAAGTACAGGGCGCTATATGGTATTAAAAAGCCAAAAAGACGTCAGGAACCCCGTACACGTGCGGAGTGAGCCCCTGCCACCTCCACATATATAGGCCTACGTAGGCCTACATGTAGGGCCTAGGTATATAGGGCCTATGTATGTACTGCGCGGTTTTATAATGCTGTCTTTGAAGTGGATAGGGGAGGAGCAAAAATGGTCGATTAACATCAAAGGCCGTCCCCCTCTTATTGTCTCGATTGTCCTGGTTCCGCAACTACACAGTTAAACCACGGACATGTGACTCAGATCAGGAGATAAACTTGACCACATGCGGCACAGGGAATTCCCTGCCTCGATATGGAATTAACGCATGCGCACTGAGTTTGTTGTCATCGTTTGAATACCGGGGAAAGAATGGCAGGGAAAAAGAAAGAAAAGAAAAAGAAAGGCCAGACGGGGGAAATGGTAATAGTGGGGCACCTGTAATTTATGAATTATAAACCTTTTGCATACTAATCAGTTGTTTTATATTTACAGCATGCCTTCGTTTTCCCTCGTTTCAATCAAATATTCCAGTTGCGATCTCTTGGGTGTCTGTCAACTTTGTGCAGCGCAAAGTATATCATTATTAATTTAGTGGCATAGCATTTATAATGCGCATTGCAGTGCGTTAAGTAATAATATTGATCCTGTATTTCATAGGAAATGTACCTGTACTGATAATTAAGATGTAATGGGACTGAAGCACTGCTGTAATTGAGGAGTGGAAGGGTGGGTGGGTATTTCATTGCAAAATGTGAAGCTATAATACTTATCTTAAAATAACTATTAATTTGATTATAAGTCTTGTAGAGAATTGAATTATATATATTTCCTCTTCAGCCGTCCATAGCAGCAGCCTTGCTCCCCTCTGCAATGTTCACCGCTGTGCCTCGTACTCCCCCTCCAGCAGAAACCCCGGCCAATCTGAAAACTGGCCTGGCCTCGGCCATCTTGAACTCCAGTCTCTTGGGACAGCTGTTTGGCACCCCGCGTCCCCCGTCCAGTGAGCAGGGTGTCTCAGACCCAGATACTAGTCTGTATGACTATGACCAACTAGGAGAACCAGGGTAGGTGATGGTTACTGTACATGTACTTAGAAACCATTCCCAGAGACTATTGTACTGACTTTGGATCGATCTATCTCCAAGGGGATTCTCACTTAATTGCTATCAACTTAAGCGGTCTAATTGTCTGTCACACGTACTAAAGCTTTAAGGGGGTAATTAGCTACCGGAGGCCGAGTGTGCACGAAAGTTAATTACCCTCTAGTTGACACCTCGCAGGAAAAAGGGAAAATTTTGACTTAAAATATCAGTTAGTGATTTAAGGACAACAGTTGCTTTAATTTCTTCTCAACTAATTAAAATTGAGAAAAATTTCTGAATTTTTCCAACTTCAGGTACTCCTCAGTGGACTTCTACCACAGCACTCCAGGGCCAAGTGACCCCCAGAGGGACAAACTGGACACCCCCCCACAGTCACACAATGTCACAGTGGACATAGGTCAGTTGAGGCAAACCTCTTCTTCAAATACAGCTGGATAACATTAGACATCAAGCAGAGTGTTTGTATTGTCCTCCTTTCGTAATGTTTCAGCTTTTTCACTGGTATAATCACCAGCTTTTTTGTTTTCTACTCGATGTCAATAAGATTAAGAAGCATGTTAATGTGATTGCATTCAGCGATTTAGCCTGGAGTTGGGTTAATCTTTGTAAAACAATACTTGCTTTGGGAATGGACCCATAGTTTGAAAAACATGTTTTGAAATTACTTACTGTCTTTGGCATTAGAAACAGTTAACTCTTTAACCATGTTGGCTGGTTGTTTTCATATTTGCAGCGCCACCTATCTATTCTCAGCCTGTAAAGAAAGGAAAGCGTAAGACAATGAGTATCAGCGACAGTGAACTGACAGATGTGAGCTCTGATTTAGGACAGCAATCGCCGGAAGTCTCGCCAAGGAGAGAGGTGAGTGATCTTTATGCTGGGAGAATAGCAATGGTTTTGTATGGTTTTGTTCAGACATGATTTTTTCTTGTCAGTTTTTCACTTCAAGTGGCCACAAACCTGGTATGTCATAAAACCACTGTGTCATTCTTTCCAACTTTTTTCTTGCAACTGTTAATCAAAGCTGCAAATGAAATAAATTAGGTAAAACAACATTCTAAGGCATATATTAATTTCCTTTAACCATATAGCCGGATAATTTACCGAAAACGAAAAAAAAAATTATTAATTTATTGATTACTATGATAAATTGGACTAAAAACCATAAAATATAAATAATTTCACGTTTTGCGAAGTCCTATTAGATTATTCTTGGTATTTGATAAACATTTTCAATCTTGAATGGGGTATTTTCCTAACAGCAGTTCTTTTTGTTTTTTTATTTTATATATATATCACTGTGGTTTTGTTGTAAATTTTCTTATAGAGTAACTTTTTGAAAATATTAGTTGTGATGAAATTTTCAAACTATTTCTTAATAAGTTTCCAGAGGCAGTTCCAGCCAAAGACAGCCTGAAGCCTACAGGTAAGATATGGGACCTGTCATCACCCCCCCCCCCCCCCCCCCCCCCCATTCCCACCTCTTCAAAAAAAAACAAACAAAAATATAGATCCTTAGGTCAAAAGTTGGTCTTCGCAGAAAATCCAGAGCTTTAGCCCCCCTTGAATAAAGCTAGATAAAAATCAAACCCCGAATTAAAATATTTCAAAGTGTTATATCTTCTACAAAATGTTAAATTAAATATGTTCTGAAACCTATGCAGTTTGTCACATTTAAGAGGAACCAGTATCAACCTGAAGAGTTTGTCATTCTCAACTCATATCACATATATTTAAAATCACCTATGTCAACCTATAGAAATACTTGTTAGCATTTTACATTGCATTTGTCAAATTACCAGTGCTGACCTTGTCAATTACTTATTCTCAGTTCACATCAAATTTTTGACTGCTCGTTCTGAATTCCTATTAGTCTGGATGACTGGTGCTATATTTTGGCCAAATTGCTCAAAATGTGGAAAAAGCATGAAACTTGGCACAAATGTTCTTTGGTCTATGCTGATCATTTTCAAGGGCAGTGCCCAAAATTTCAAGGCGTTGCTTAGCAACCGTTGCTATGGAAGTGAATTTCCTTAGTAACAAGCTAATTAGACCTTTCTTGTCCAGTTTAAATGGTTAAAAATGCTAATAACAATGTTTCAGGGCATCAGAACTATCACTAGACTATTTTTAGGCAATTAAAACCCAAATTAACCTTAGCCACGATTGCTAGGCAGCATATTACCCTAGCAACAAGCATTTAAAGTTCCGTTAGTCTATTAAGTAAGGCAAATCTATAATACTAGCAAAGAACTACACTTTTGAGCAAGATGTTCATACTTTTAATCCAGTAAGTTGAAACAATTGTGTGTTTACACACATCCGATCAAATACATTGCCAGTGCAGATACTTAAGGCAGCATGTCAAAGTTAGTAACCAGCCATTTCCATGCTTTTATCACCTTACGACTCTTTATAAAACTTTGCAATAGTTAAGACGTTAAAGTCTCCCTTGTATGTGCAATATACAGTGCATTTTGCCCTTGCACATTGTCAGCCTCTACATCTGCACCTACATGCACACTGGAGCAACTCTGGGCAGGTCAATAGCTTCTGGCAAATGTGTCCACAAGGGTCCACTGTTCCACACAAGTCCAACCAGAGTGAGTACATGATATCTGATGACATGGCACCGTAGTGCTGATTCAGATATGTTCATCTCGCAAGAATACTCTTATATTGTTGTAGAGCAGCCTTGATGGAAGTAAGATATGGCATCTAACGGCCTTTGGGTGTGAACAGAAACTTTTGAACTTCATTGATTAACAAAAAGAATTAAAATAGAACCATGCATGTGTATTTAAGTTACTTGGTAGAGAATAGAAACTGACAAAATACAATTTTAAAAAACTTTTTAGAAAATATTGAACAAAATGAAAAATATCTTGGAAAGCTGGTCTCTGAGAAACCTTTCAATAATAGGAAAGTCAACAGTGGTTCAACCTTTAGTATTTCTCATCTTACGTAGTGCATGTATAAACTCTCCTACCAGCCCCCCCCCTCCCTCAATACTTAAAAATATGCATATCATATTTAACTTTATCAGGAATGGAAAAAGATACAAAATAACATGAGCAAGGATGTCGTCTGATTACAAAAATGGACGGTAGAAGGTACCGCAAATGAAAATTTTACCAAGGCCCTAAACTTTACATGGCTTTAAAGACTTCGTTATGAAGAAAATAAGAGTAAGTGGAGAGCGTTTTTCTCCGCGAAATGCCAGAAATCGGTAGTAACAAAAGGTGGATTAAAAATACTAAAAGCAACTTCTTATCCCTTTTGGCAAAAATTATTGGTTCTTTGAGTGAAATNTGTATAAACTCTCCTACCAGCCCCCCCCCCCCCCAATACTTAAAAATATGCATATCATATTTAACTTTATCAGGAATGGAAAAAGATACAAAATAACATGAGCAAGGATGTCGTCTGATTACAAAAATGGACGGTAGAAGGTACCGCAAATGAAAATTTTACCAAGGCCCTAAACTTTACATGGCTTTAAAGACTTCGTTATGAAGAAAATAAGAGTAAGTGGAGAGCGTTTTTCTCCGCGAAATGCCAGAAATCGGTAGTAACAAAAGGTGGATTAAAAATACTAAAAGCAACTTCTTATCCCTTTTGGCAAAAATTATTGGTTCTTTGAGTGAAATTCAGGAAGATTTCAATTTAACCCCAGATGAAATCCTATCACAACCATTATGTCAAAACTCAAAAATTGAAAGAAATTGAAAAAATATTTTCCATAAAAGATGGTGTAAAAATGTTTCTTTTTTTACATCAATGATATTATAAATGACATTTGAAACCCCCTCTGTCTAGAGGAAATCAACAAAAAATCAACCTTAATACCAACTTTCTAGGCTAATTCAGCATCCTAAAGAGCTTACCATCTGAATGGCTATCTCTTCCCATGGAAGGAAATAACTCATAGCATTCCACGAAATAATTGACTCAATTAAGCAAGTTACCATACCATCCAGATATTTTTTCGCAAAAAATCCTCCAAAGCCATATAATATCACCAGATAAAGGTTTAGGTGAATGGCAGACATATTTAAAAAAACTTGAGTACTGATAATTGGGAACTAACATTTAAGAAACGGATTACAAGAAAATGAAGTCGCTGCAATTCAGAATAAATCATAGAATATTCAATACTTATGTTTGTCTTATGAATTTGAGAATTATGCAATACTGCTGGGGAAAATGTTCTGTACGTTTTTTGGGATTATCCACATGTAAAAAAATGTTTGGATGTGCATCATTTGCCCCGCTAAAGATAATTCAGGTGTGGTCATTGATAGATCTCCGGAGATATTTGTATTTGGGTTTGCGCAAGCATACATTATTTACGTACCTATCTTAATAATTAAGAAACATGTTAGTATATGAAGAATGGGAACAGAAAAATGGGAAGGGACTGGAGGGTATGTAAAATGCTACAGAGATATCTGTACATATATTATTTAATATTTATTATAAAATATATAATGTTAAATACGTGTTGCTAGGGTAATATGCTGCCTAGCAACTGTTGCAATGGTTTACTTGAGTTTTTAATGTCTTAAAATAGTATTGTGATAGTTCTGATAGTTTGAAACATTATTAAATGCCTTTTTAAATCATTTAAACTTAACAAGAAAGGTCCAATTAGCTTGTTACTAAGGTAAATCACTTCCTTAGCAACGGTTGCTAAGCAACGCTTTGAAATTTTGGGCACTGCCCTTGAAAATGATCAGCATAGTCCAAAGAACATTTGTGCCAAGTTTCATGCTTTTTCCACATTTTGAGCAATTTTTGCACCAGTCATCTAGACTATATCACATTTTTAAAGTCATTGTACTCATTTAAATTCACGTCTCATTTCAGAATCCCCAATACCTCAATTCAGGAGCTCTCCCAGGCTGAATGCTCTGCAGGATGAACACAAGAGACTTCTAGAGCAGCAGGGAGAGTTGGAGAGACAATTACAACTTCAGCAGCAGCAATACAACAACAGTATCAAAAAGATGGAACAACAGCTGCAGCAATTACAACATCAAAAGAGAAATAAAGCTGCAGCTGAGGAAGAGGTGGGCTTACTTAAGCAACAGAAAGGTAGGTGAAGTGGTGTGATCCCACCCCATTCCCAGGGTTGGATCCAGAGATATTTTCTGACAGTCTTCCAAATTACATTGGTTGAAACATCCTCCTTTTTTGACCGACTTCCGACAGAAAAAAATTAGATACCTGTCAATGTAAACTTGAAAATCTGACCGTCTTCTAGAAGACCCAGAAGACAGCCTTAATCTGCACCTGCATTCCCACTTATTAAATGTTGTTCTTCGTTTATGTCAAATGAAGACACTGGAAATGAGTTTATAGGGAAGTGTAGTCTGTGGTGGGGAGAGGGGAGAGTTGAGCAAAATTTCCAATAATGCTTACATATAATATCTATATGCCACGCCTCCTTCTGGTGTTAAGTAGCATACAGAAAAGCTGGCGATTATAGAAGTAAGTTGGAAACGAGAGGAGCTGTGTCATTCAGATAAGCTGATTGCACTCAGCGAAAGTCCTACCAGTGCTGGATCTATCTACTTAGACTGTTGGTGTCTATGGGAATGGGGTCTCTGTCAGTAATCTTGATACAAACTAAATACCATGATTTTTTTAAAGAAGAAGCTGAGATTAAACTGTATAAGAAAAAATTACACAAGCCACATTCTTTATCTTATCCTAGGAGAAGCAGAGAAGAAGCTTCAGCAGCAAGAAAACTTGATCAGTAATTTAAAGAGCCGCGTGAACAATCTTGAACAGGGGAACAAAGAACTGGATGAGATGAACCAACAGCTGCACAACACCCTGGACGTCTTGAGACACAAGATGGAGGACATGAGTAAGTCTGGGATTTCTTAACCTGGAGAACTGAAAAGCAACATTATAGCAAAGTTACATTAATTTATCTGGAAGTTTTGACACTTCTTCATTAATCTCAAAATTATGTGTATCATATCCAAGACCATTCTCAGATTTATACTATGTTAACCTGTTATCATGTTTTAAGTTTTTGTTTATTTTTTAATCACTCTCATAATGGAGGTGCAAAGGACAGTGAATTTCACTTGTGGCAGTAAAATTCAGAATCACAGAACTAAAAAACTTGTTAAATCTATAGATGATAATGTTTTCAATGGTCTTGGAAAGGGCAAATCTAAGGCTGCATTCACAATCAAAGTTGATCCGTGGACTAAGAGATCTGCAGAACAAATATGGCCGACTTGCGGGAAATATATTCAGTGTCTATTATGGGATTATATAGCAAGCTTTCTAATGGGTCAGCCATGTTTGATCTGCCTGTCTATTAGTCCATGGACCAACTTGGTTATGAATGCAGCCGTACACCCCATTTCCATAGATTTTTAGATCGATCTATCCCTGTGGGGATTTCACTAGATTACTGTCAGCTTGGCAGGCTTAAGCGTCTGTCCCGCCTACTAAAAGCTGTAAGGGGGTAATTAACCATGGTGCCCGCTCAGCTGACTGCAATTTAGAATGAACCCCCAGGGAGTTAGGTCGATCTAAATCTCTGGGAAAGCACCCTTAGTGACAAAAGGAAACTGCTGAAATTCCCAGACAATATGTTATTTGTTAATCCGAATTATCTTTCATGATCACAGACAGAGCAGGAGAAAATGGCCGACTGCGGCGCCAAATAGACGACCTCAGGGAAGACATTGAGTCTCTACAAGAAACCGTCCACAGATTAAACGTAGAGCTTAGTCGCTACCAGGCAGCATACAGGCCTCCTCAGCTGGAGAAACAGGTACACTGGGACCCAATCTCACATGTTAGTTACTGGTAAAGTGGATCTGTACTCTCTGGGTGATAACAGCAGTTGATTGCAATTAACAGTACCTCATACAGTCTTATTGATTGAAATTAATGATATTTACAACATCAGCAATAACAAAAACAATCATAGTCATAATTTTTGTAATATTAAAAATTGACAATTTAAAAGTTACACCTCGAAAGTTAAAATTTAATCTTTTCATATTTGATCCCCCAGGGTCAGGATATCTCAGGGTTACCCACCAAAGGTCCCATACCTGCCTGGCTGGTGAGTTGACAGTTTTATGTCCAAGTCTCACTGTTTTGATATACCTATTCCCATCACCCTGAGGTTACTGGTAACTTATCTGCAGTCAGCCTTTGTGTTTACTTTCTTTTGTACTCTGAAACACAGGGTAGTATCTATGTGTTATGATTTCATTGAATCAGGCATGATTTTTTTCAAATCAGAAATCAGATTTTTATTCTTGGTGTTTTTTTTTTAACCCTAAGCAGCCCCCAATCTTATGGTTGTAA
The DNA here is from genome assembly GCF_001039355.2 of Lingula anatina. The sequence continues at coordinate 138,782 of NW_019775504.1, forward strand.
GGACACTGAGATAGACATATAGACATTGAAATTTTATTATTTAATTAACATAATTATTTACTGTTACTGTATAAAAAATTGACTGATTTCAGATAAACAAGAAGTACTTGTCTCCACTTTTCTTGGCATATGATGACAAGATAAAAGAGAAAGATGACATTATAGACAGTTTCGAGGTATTTCAAAAGTCATATAAGCAATCATCTTCTAGTTTGTAGTTGTTATTATGTTTATATCTACTTATTACAGTCTCTTTGCAAACTGTCCAGAATTTCAGAATGCATGTCACTGTGTCATTTTTATTACTTTTTATTCTGCTTACTTTGTGAAAATAGTGCATAAAAAAACTTATTTTTGGTTTTTAAGATTCTTGAAAGTGTACAAGTTTATGTTGTATCTCTTCTAGAATTTAAGTGCAGATATTGTATTTTTTATTTTGAAAAAAAAAGGATTAAAAAATGTACTAAGTTTTAGTCATATTCATGTCACTGATAAAGATTTCTTTTTTATAACTGTAAGAATTGATATATTGAAAGTGTAATTTTTAAATACAAGTTTCTAAACCATTGCAGGAAGATCTTGCTCACTTTCGAGATCAGATAGAAGAAATATTGAAGGAGAATGAACGCCTCCATCTTCGTCTTGAGCAGACGGACGCCACAGACGTAATATCAGCAACTGAATGGTAAGAAATACTTGTCTTACAGTCTGTACACCTAACTTTTCAGCCTGCTGATCTCTCAGATTAGTAATAACCTGAAGGCTGCTAGTCCACACCAGAAATTTATATATAAGAGAAGATGAATACTAAAGATAATGAAAATTTGTTAAAAAGCAACAGCTGCTGACAGATTCTTGTCCTTGAAGAAATTTATGTCTAGTAATAAGAGTTACATTACCAGCCAGAGGTGATCAGATTATAATAATTTTTTATAATATTTTAAGCAAAATTGAATCTATTCACAAATGATTTGCAAGATAGAAGCAACAAAAATGTTTAAAGTGGCTAAGGTGAATTAATACATGATAAAAGGAAGTCAGAAATTGAGATGTAAAAGTTGTCATGTTAGGAAGCCCCTTCGTGACCTCACCAAGGTTCTACTCACAGAGAATATGACATTGTTAGACACCTATGATGACTTGTGAGTCCAACAATTACAAACATCAATTTTAATGTTGAAGTTATTGTTTCTTCATCAACTGCTTGTACTTATTTTGAATATATATTTATTTCTGATATGATTTTGTACCTGTTAAGGTGATGTATAACTCCAGCATTGTTGTTACTGTTAAATTGTTACAAGTTTCTGTTGACTGTTCAAAGTTACATTTAATACTGGGAGGGAACTCTGTGAACATGTATTTGCAAGAGAGAGAGAAAGAGGGGTGGGGAGAGAGAGATAGAGATAGATAGATAGAGCATGTGTGTGCATCAATTAGGAGGGAGTGTGATACGAATAAACTTGATTTGAATATGGGGGTCTAACTTAATAGCAAGTTCCTTTTAAAAAGTAGCCTTTTTAAAACAGTTCCATGGTTTTGTTACACCACTGAAAGTGACACCTTTGTTTGTAAATTTTCCAAATATACAAAAGAATGATTTTAAAGAAAAAATAATTTAGATGGATCAAATATTTTCAGATTGGTTTAAGTTGTATAAAATTTTCCCTTTGTATTGAAAAAAAATAGAAGCTGGATTTTCATGAAAAATTTGTTGTTGATATAAATGTATATTGCCCCATAGAAGATGATCTGTCTCTTTGTGACCATAAAACTACTACTACTAAATGCAGGACCAATATTCTTCACACACACACACACACACACACACACACACACACACACACAAAAAAAAAAAAAAAAAAAAACTAACTCTCATTGATAGAGCCAGTGTGTATCTTCCAATGATTTTATCTTCATTAATTCTGTAGGCAGCAGCTTCAGGAACAGGCCAAGCTTGTGCTGGAGGAGAACCAGCTATTGATGGAACAGCTGGATCTGCAGCAATCCAAGGCACAGGACATGCATAAGGCTCATGTGACAGAAGGTATAGTAGTCAAGTATCCTCCCCATGCCACTGGTCCCATTATGTGTACTACTCTGTGTCCCTAGTCCTTTTGGCTGGCGGGACTTTTGGGCCCTTTCCATTTATTTTTCTTTCTAGTATAATACACCATAGTTGATAACATGTAAACCATCACCAATTTTTCACATTCAGGTAAAAAGAAGCAATTGCCAACTTTTATCCATACTTTATAAAGTTTACAAAGCTTAATTTGTAATTTATTTATTTTATACTGTTATTGAAAATTTTTGTTTTATTGTGTATTTATTATTTATATTTACCTATCCAGTCTCCAGACTCACCCAGCAGCTTGTCCAGGCAGAAGCGGAGAAATCGGAGCTGGAGAATTCCGTGATGGAGCAGAGACACAAGTACAGCCAGATGAAACACGAGCACGACTCGCTGCTGATAGAGGCGCAAGAAAAACTGCCAATCCACGAACACAAGAGTGCCATTAATGAACTGAGAAGGTGAGGAACATTGTCAAATGCATTGTAAAGCATGTTGATGTTGAGTAGACTGGATGTAGACAGTGGTGAAGAAATGTGGCATTGTTTTTAGAAGAAAAAAAATTGATAGCACAAAAACAGCTGGGTCACTGACAATATTTTCCATGATTCAGATCACAGTGGTGGATCGTTGCTTTATAACTTCATAAGTCCAGGTTTAGATTTATTTTTTCTCTTTTAACACTTCTGTTGAATGCACTCTGTCATTGTTTCAAAGATTTTATAGTTAGAGGTATTATGAACTAAAATGGGATGATTATTAGAAGTTATAAACAAGTCAGTATGTACTTCAAAAATATATGTTAAGTTTTTTATTTGATGATTATAATAAGCAGAATAATGTTTGAGGGTGGATGGAAGCTCTTTAGATTTATTAATGCTTCAACTAGTTATCAGAAGAAGGAATTTTGAGCGAGAGTGGAAGTCAAGTGTTTCAAAGTTTTATCTTGTGCAGTCTTCTTATTGATTATTTCTACATCATTGTTTTTTTTTTTTTTTTTTTTTACTTTGAAGATCTTTGGATGAAAACAAGCAACATTATTTGGATGAAATGCAGGAGCTGAAGTCAAAATTGCAGGTAAAGTTCAAATGTGATGAAATCTTCATTTTTTTACTTCACAGATTTTTTTTCAATGTTAGAACTGTCACTTAGTGTATACAGGTTTAATGTTCCTTATTTCAGTTCTTATATTTGAAAATCAGATGGTAATTATTCCATTTCTTTGAATATATATTTGTTAAAAAAAATACATAGAAATTTGATGATGGTGAAGCCAGCTGGGTGAAGCTCACAAGTAATAAGAATTATAAATCTTACATAAGATTTAATTAAATTTTTTACATTACATATTTAATTACTGTATTGATAACAAGTAGTGAATTAGCTGATATTTTCTTATTCACAGTCTGTTCAAAGTGAGAAGAAAAACCTGGCAGTAAAAGCAAAGGATCTGATAGAAGAAAAAGAACAGCTGAAGGCTGATGTCCGAAATGTTCAAAGGCAACTCAAGTATGTACATGTGGATAGCCATGACAGTATTTACAAATTCTCTGTTTATTCTGGTCAGATAATATTAATTTTTTTGTGACTTCGAGAATGCTGCTCATTGTCCATTAATATTTGTGTTTCTGTGAATAGAAAGTGGATATATTTTGGTTGTGACAGTTTAGTAAGTATTATTCAGGTGATGTTTTAAACAAATTTTGTTTACAGTTGTAATATTTGTTTGAAAATGTAGAAAATCCATGAGATTCAAACTTTTCAAGTGTCAGTATTTTTTTTAAATCTGCATTCATATTAATAAGGCACTGGTAAATTTAAATGGATTTGAAACTTGGGGTTCCACACTGGTGTAACTATAAAATTGATTCCTTTTGGGGGTGGGGTGATCATTCAGCTGGATTAATTATCACTGAGCCAATGTGTAAACAAACCACAGATTTTAATTTGATTTTTTATTTTTAGGAAGTCTGAGCAGCAGTTGGCCAAAATGCGGGCTGCAGTCAGGGCTACCACTGACCAAGAGATGACCATCACAGAGCTGTTCAATGATTTCAGGCGCCATGTAAGCTCTTAGAAAATACCTCAAACTTATTGAATTGTCAACAATGCTTATTTTTAATTATCTAAAAGTTTCACGTATGTCTTGTATTGAATTAATGATTTTAATTCCATGAATTTTTTAGAAGTCTTATGTTTAAAGTCTTTAGCACTTTCGTGATATAATATTTTGTTGACTTTTTGGAGGTGTAATTGCAAGTTTTGAATAATTTCAGTGGATTATTGTTTATAATTATTAATTTTTTTTCAGGTTGATATGACCGTGTATGAAAGAGACAGTTTGGCCAAGCAGGTAGGTGAAAGATAAATTAATTGTAAATATTATGCTAAATATAAAATAATATAAAATTTATCATTAATATTTTTGTTTGTGGTTTTAACTCTTTTCCATAATAAGGGAAGTTGTTTACAGTTTTTTTTTTAAACAAAACAAAGGAAATCAGAAAAAAACAGAACAGATTGTATTAATTAAGTTAAAAAAAAACTATTTCGAGTTGCAGTTTTGGTTTATAAAACCTGAAATACGAGAAAACTTTTCATGAAAGGTCTTGTCTTGATAAGTGTATCATTTTCTTACCTTCCCAGGCTGAAGATTATGAAGTGAAAGCCAATGAAATCATGGAGCAGGTGGTGGCAGAGAAAGTAAACAGGGGGAGGATAGAGGAGAGACTGCAGGTGAAAAAATCAGGCCATATAGAAGGATGTTTGAGGAAACTGAGTGACTGGACCTTAGTTTGTGCAGAACTTTTTAAAAAATGGATGTTTTTTTTTTAGGGAGCTGAAATTTTCGTACATAAGTTACATTTATTTGTGGTTTGTGTGATATGAGAAGTCAACAACCTCTAAGTTTGTGTTAAGAAATAGTTAAAATGAACTGTCCATTGAATTCATTTCAGATGTACAAGAGCAGGGCAGCTGATAAGATAACTATTGCAGTTAACAGGTGAGAAGAAATATGTTAAATGAAAAAAAATAAGACACCTGAGGTCACTGGCTTTGCACAAAAAATTCTGACTGATGGTCCAGGACTTCAATGAAGTTTTAAATGAATAGTGTTTATGAAACTTATTAATGACATTTAATTTATTAATAAATGACAGTGTTTCCTGGTATCATTTTTTTGTCATCACAAAATGTTATTTTCATCCTTGTTTCCACACTCTTAGACAAAAATATTTTAGCACTTAAATATTTGGAAAACTAGAATTAAGACATGTCGTCTTAGAAGCGATCTTATTATATTAATTTTGTGGTTTACAGAGGTCATTAAAATATTTCATTTATTTAAAGAATATTTAACATTTTGATAATAAAACTTGTTTTTTATCTTCCACTCAGACTGAAGGAGCAAGAAGCCTCATTTGAAAATGAACGAGCAGAATTCAGACGAGAAATTCGCCACTTACAGCTCATTGTAAAAGAGAAAGATGACGTCATCAGCTCTTTAAATGGAGACAAAAAGTAGGTTGAAAAGCGGCAGTCAATAAAAGTTTGTTTCAGCATTTTGAGGGTATTGCTGCTATTGATAGGAATAAAATTTTTGTATTAGCATTTCTTTATGTAAGTACTGAAATGATTCAAATTTTGTATAAGTATTTTTTTCTGTAACTGCTAAAAATAATTTTGGCTGAACTAGAAAATTTGGATCTGAAAAAAGTTTGTTTCACTAAATGTAACTAAACATGCAAGTCTGGGAGTGTATTCATGTTCCATTCTCCATAGAAGACGGTTTTCTCAGAAAAAAAAGGCATATTTTTTATCAAAATATCAAACATAGATTTTTAGCAATTGCCAGTAATGGAACATTTATGTGAATGTTTGTGTGGGGTGATACATGTTACATTGTATAATTCAGGAGAGTAGAAGAAGACCTGGAAACCATGTGGCAGGCAGCAACCAGAGATAACATGAGAATGAAGGAAAGTCTGCGGAAATCCTACCACAAGTCTGGTCATGAAGACAGATATCACTCAGATCACAGGGAACTGTTGCTGCTCTCTTCTGACAGTGAGAGGTGATAGCAAGGAAGTAAGGGTGTTCCGGGTTCCCTGTGTATTTCTAAGTGTATGGCTTCATATGGTACAGGGGATAAATTACTGAGACAGATGCTGACATAATAGCTTTTTGAGAGAGATTTGATATTTTTCTTTTTGTTTAGTTTCTTCTCAATTTCCAGACTCTCTCTCTCTCTCTTTCTCTCTCTTTCTCTCTCCACACTCTCTCTCTCTCTGCAAAGACTTGGCATAATTTTTTTATGGAGGTGGTGTCACTAAGGATTTGGATTTAGTAGTTAGCAGAAGTTATTGGAAATCTGTAGCCTTAAACGAGACCCTGACTGCTATATCAGTGTGTGATAAATTTTACAATACTGAAGGGAAACTGTGCAGACAAAGTACCAAACTGTGTCCATGCAATATTGTTTCAAAACATTCTACAAAATCTGTTAGCTGTAGGTAAACTATGGAGATTTTGTTAGTGAGCACATTGAGATTATTAATTGTTTTAGAATACAAGGGTTCTGCTGGTATTCAGTCATTTCAAATGTACTCCGGCAAAATCTGTATTTGATGACGGTGCGTATGTATGCTGCATGTTAAACAATTTTTTTTTTCATTTAAAAATTTGAACGGTAACCTCTTTTACTATAACGGAGTCACAATCATGTTCATTGTTGTTACTAGTTATAGTATTTACTTATTCGGTCTACTAACATGTTGTAATAATGGAATTTGATGTATTATTTTTTACATTCCATGTACCACATGTCACAAAAGAACTCCAATCTAAAGTTGGTCTGAAAATTCCATTTTAATGCGGAATGAATTCATTGGTGAAAGTTATCTTAAGTGAAGAAAATTGTCCCATTTGGCAAAGTTATAAAAAAGGCTAACAGTGGAGATCAGTAGTCACTTCTGAATCAGTGGAATTCATGTAACTTACCACTGTATAACTCGTAATATCATTTAACTCGATATCTTAATATTTGGAGATCGTTTCTTTTGTATTATCTGAAACTTATCAGAACATTGTCTTAGTTGAATCTAAGTATAACTCGAACAAATTTTACAGTCTGAAGTTGGATTTTTTTATATTATGTAATCGAAGTGGACTACAGTTCTTTTATCGAAGTAGACCAAGTCTTAATTTGACCCAGGTTCTTTGTGAAGCTGGCCCCAGGGCATTATGGGATTGTCTGCTTCCATTTTTCCGTCCAGTTGTATTTTACCAATTTATTAATCTAAACTTACTGTTTTATGCATCATATGAGATGTACTTCATTTGCCAAATGATGTTTTATTTCATTTTGAAGGATAGAATATTATGTACTTATCAGAGGCTTTTGAGAAATATTTCATTAATGACTTTGTGATTTTGTATATTGCTTCTCTTGTTTACAAATGGCATTTTAAAATTTTACCGAATTTTTCTCAGTGATTCCTGATTACCATGCACATTCTATTAACTTATTCATTTTCTCCGTCCTCACTGGCATTATTGTGCTAATGTAGTCTTGTTGTTGTCATTTGTTATTGATATTAATGTTATGCTTCTGTCCGTCCTAGAATATTGAAATATGTAAAAAGAGAATAATTCATATCACATATTTTACCATTTATTAAGAAATAAGATATTGTTGTCTCATAATATTTAAGTTCATCTGGCAGTATTTGCCACTTGCTCAAAATGACCAAAAACTTAGAAGATAGTGTTCGGTAACTTTTGTTGTAGACCTGTAAATTCTAAGGAGTTTAATTACACTATTAGAGTATTAGTTTCACTGAGGCCTTTTTAAGCCACATACTATTAACTAATATATATGCCTAGACAAGGAAAACAAAATGTGCTTGTACATGTTTTTTTTTTTCATGGGGGGATGCAGTACTTAAATATAATGGAACCAAATAAGTTTCTCGTCCTCTTTATTGATTGCAGTATCGTGGAAGAAAGCAATAAAAGATGTTTCATCTCATTTGTATAGATATAATTTTTTTCTTTATGAAATTTAGGAATATATGGAAGGACAATAGTTATTTTAACTGTGAGAACTGGAGATTACAGTATGCTGACATTACCAGACAATAAGAAAGAAATAAAAAAAAAAAAGAAATACAGCATCTTGCAGTGGAAGAAGAAACTATTGCTGTAAGAGATTGTGAAGAAATAAAGCAAAACCTAGTTCAAGACTCACCCTTCAAGAAATTGACAAAAAGGACTTATTTTTAAATATGATGTGGAGAAAGGGCATTGTACAAAAACATCACTAATAATAACTAAAATAGCAAAAAAATGTACCTCCACTTTTCAAACTTATTCTTAAAGTGTTGATTTCTTTAAGGGTGGATCTAAACCATATCCAACCTAAAAATTTTCAAAATAATGACCGGACGGCCCGAGTAATGCTGACCAGTGTCTGGACCAACTTTCAAGCAGCATGGTCAGGAGATACAAGAACTGTTACAACCACTATGATCCCTGTCCACCCAAGACCCGAGGTAAAGGAGAAAGGATACTGGCAAACAAAATTATGATTTATACATAAATATTAAATCATAATATAAATATTATTTTCCTGCCCTCAACAAATTTCTATACTTACCCATCATTTATCTGTTGGAGTCCCAAACTTAAAAATACCATAGATATAAATAATATAAGTAAACTATTAGCTGATGCCCACATTTACTCCATGTCTTAACACGAGCGTACAGTGACATTTTATTGTCCAGTAAGTAACTACATTTAATTATATATATAAATTACTAATTTTAATTTTGATAAAATACATTTTATGCGAGGTATTTTCCCAGTATTGCATGATGTTACTATTATTTTTTATTTCAAAAGTTATAAATTAATAATATAAACTGAACTCATTTTGATATGGGGAAAACTTAACAGAAACATTTACAGCTCTTGCTGTCATCAAAGTGTAAATTGTTTTTTTAAACCAAATTTATCATTAATTTGGTCCAATATTGTGATACAGATAAAATCTAGGATTTTGCAGAACAGAGCATGCATTAAAACAGGAAATCACTGACATGGACACAATCACATGAGAGCACACACACACGTCATATTTTCTTGTACACAGTCTTCAAGACAAGCAAAACTCTTACTTCATATAGCATCAGAAAAAAAAACAATACCTAGTGCTGACATATCAACTAACAATAAATAAATTAATGAAAAGTATTTGATGTCCTATTACCCCAGCTTAAACAAATCACTTCCTGGAGTGAGCGCAAAATGGATTCAGAGTTCCAATGAAAAACTGATCAATCAAAGTGTGAACATGTACTTCAGAACCCATACTGAGGCAAGGTGAGTATGCAACATGCACGTCCAATGCGTGGAGAATGTTTCTCCTCAACCACTGCTTTGACATCCTCGTTGGTATTATACGCGTAAATCATCTCAGAGAAATAATGGTCTCCATTCAGTCCACCGACAATATAGATGTCTGATCCTAAAACGCAGGAGCCAGACTCGCGTACGTTAAGCTGGCACTGACTACGTGACCACTGATCCACTGCAGGACTGTAGATTTCTATTGATATTGTGGGAACAGCAAATCCGTACGAATCCTCGACATTTCCACCTATAACAAAGAGTCGTCCGTTCACATGCTCCATGATATGGTTCCCCCTCGGCGCTATCATTGGTGCTTTCTGTGTCCATTTATCCTCAGAGGGGTTGTAACACATTAGTTTCCCAGTGTACCCATCAAACAGTTGCCCTCCACTGAGGTAGATGAGATCATTGCAGACGGCCCCCGCACTACCCACTGAGGCGTTTGGCAACGCGACCTTCATTTCCCACTCATTCTTAGCAACCTGAAAACATTCCATCGAACAGATAAGGATGTTCTCATCTTGCCCCGCTATGGCATACAGTGCCCCCTTGTAGGCAACCATGACAAAATCTTTCCTCGCCTCTGTCATGGATGCCAACTCATACCATGTATCAAAACGAGGATCATACCGGAAACACCTCGCTGTTGCTATTTCATTATGAGAGTTATTGTCGTACTTGCCGCCACATGTGTACATGAAGTTGTCTATCACGCAAACACAAGGGTTGTACAGTGGTATTGTGGCATCCTTCAGAAAGGTGTGCTTCTTGGTGACTAAATTGTAACTGTCCACGTTTTCCCCGTGGATCATCATGATACTTTTCTGGTCTGACCTGATCTGTGTCCGCGGTGACTGGAGGAGGGGTTGTTTACCCACCACTATGTGATAGTCCTTGGCCTCCGTCAGCAGTCGATTGCACTCCGTGTTACACTTCATTATCTCCTCCTGGCTGACCTGAATATATAGGGCAGTAAAGCTTATGAAAATCCACATTTTATTTCATCAAATCCTTCTGCATAACTTAACTCTCATAAAAAGCAAGTTCATTTATAAAAATGAATGGTGGAGTAAATTTTTACTGACCACAGGTATAAATTGACCATGGAGTGTATTGTCTTGACAACAATCCTCACTCAACTCTAAATTTCTTAGTGTATTACCATGGCAGCATACTATAAGTACTACGGCAACATTATTGACATGGCAACCATAGCTCCTCCAGTCAGTAATGATTATCTCATTACTCACAAAAACTTTGAAACTGTAAGTAGCTATGGCAGCATGTTATCATAGCTATACTTGTCACTGTTATAATAGTAACATATGATGCTGTCATAGTAACACACGCTATTGTCATAGCAACACGACATGCTACCGTGACAACCCTACCTTCTCCACCAGCTCCTCTCCAGTCAGCAGTGGCAACCGGACACGACTCATAAGCTGGGCAACTTGTGGCTCCCTCTGCTGTGGTCTGTGTCTGATCCAGCTGAGGACGATCAGGAAGAGATGGTACTCGGAGGTGACCTTGAGGTGGTTGCGGTCCAGGAGGGCGGCCATCTGGGTGTGGTTGAGACTGTTGAATTGGTCTGCTGTGGAAATGCTCTGCAGGGAACAGGGGGGAAATAGTGAAGTTTGGAGATATACTTGCCTTTCATATATGGTTGCTCACACATGAAGATTAAATATGTAAACACATCACACAAATACAAAAATACACAGCTACAGCTTATCCAATCCAATATGCCCTTGACAGCAGAGTAACTAACGAGGTCTTAAGTCTTATGTTTATATGATCAAGGTAAAGCCTGCAGGGACACTTGCTTATTTTGTATAAAAGTTGCTCCTCAGAGTATAATATGACACTAGTAATAATTATGGTTTTAAAAAAGGAAGTTCCAGGTGCCTGTAAAAACGTGTGCTCTAGTATTCATAGGTGTGTGTGGTGAACAGTGGACAAAATTAAATCTAATTTGATAAGTCACCTCCACCTTATAAAGCACACACATTTACAAAGCACTTTCAAGAAGACAATATTTTTCTCTACCTCAAAATGCTCCAGTATAAACAGCATGGCTTGCTCCTTCATCTGCAGCAGAGAGTAGAGCTCTGCTAGGTTCAAAATGTCCACACAGTTCTCCTCTGTGATAGCCATCTCTAAGTACTCACAACACAGCCTCACCACATCTGTCATCTGAAATATGGTTTATTTTCTGATCTGTAAATGGTGGGATTGTATACAGATATCTAAGAGAGGGAGAAAATCCCTCACTTGTCTCACTGATGCCAAATTAATCCCATTTTATGAGTATGAAATTCTAATTTCACTTATGATAAATGAATAAACAAAGTATTAACAAATATGTGGCTGTTAATAAGTATACAAAAATACACAAAATGAATTTTAAAAGACGTAAACTAAAATAAATGGCACAAAACAAAATAAAGAAATTCTTCAATAACCGTCACTCCTCTGACCTGTAGATGTGATGCTGCGGCCAGCACCTCCTCCACATTCTCAATACCCAGCTCCAGCTTCCCAGTGTATGCAAAGTCCACCACGGCCTGGAGTCCAGCTGCCGAGACCCAGTGGAGGTGGACACTGTCCTCTCGCGCTTCGCGCATGTCCCCCGTCATCATCACGCGGAAATAGTCACTGCATGCTGCCAGAACTGCCTTGTGTACCTGAATATAATTTAGTTAAACTGATATCTTCATGTGAAAATAGTCAAATATATATATTCAGTGACTGATTCAAGGAGACCTTAAGGTAAGTTAAATCTCACAGTTGACAATAAATTACACAGTAAATACAATCTAATGTATGTTAGGATCAGTCATAAAAAAATTAATTCCAAATCTACACTGCCTCTAAAGTAACCTGAATTTCACTGATTACTGTAAACTAGCTAGCATATATTATTAGTACATCCTTGTGGTATTTCTACTAAACAGCCTATCTCAGGGTAGTCTTACCTTGAGTGTGGTATTCTCAGCCACTAAGGAGTAGTCACACAGTGTTCCCTCCTTCCTCAACTCATTAAGTCCTAGTAACACAGTGTTGCCATGGCAAGGAGATGACAACAATGACAGGTTAGCTTGCCTGCTTGATGTACCTGTTTATAAAGTCATGAAAATACTTCATAAAAAAATTAGAAAAAATGATGACTTCGATACAAATCAGAAGTCTTTACACAACCATATAATTACTGTGCATGCAAAATTTTAGAGTTAATCCGCAGAAGTTCAATATAGAAAATAATTCCATTTCTTAGTTTTTGTGAAACTGCCAAATGTCACCATACAGGTGGACCAATCATATTTGTTGTGGGTCAATGACGTCTTAAAGCTACGACCAATTGTTGATTCAAGTTCTGTTTTGATACCAGGCAAAGTCTGAAACTTAACATGCAACATTGGTCAAATGACACCTTGACTGGTAAGACCCATAATGCTGGTATGCCAAGGACCATATAGAATAGGGGACCAACTAGTCCTACTACAAAGCTTGCCATCTAATCCACTAAAAGACACTGAATAGATATCTCATGGGGAAGTATTCAAGTGGGTCGGTCATAAGATAGTCCCCTATTCCAAATGAGGCCTTTGAATTATATTGTAAACAGAATTATCATTTGAATAATGTGAACAATAACAATCTTATTATAATAAATTGGTAAAACAAAGAACAAATATATTGAAGATTAATAAACAGACTCATTGAATGCTGCACGTACCCTCTTCCACAGACTGGTCCGGCTTCAACACTTTCCTTTTACCAGACATCATCACAGCTTGGTAACTTGGTTGCTAGGTCAATGGAAGGTGGTTAGGGGTTGCCAACCCCGAGATGCCATTTTTTTCAGCACTGCAACAGATACAGAAACCTGTTAAAGGAATCATTATCTATTCTTTAATCTTCCTATTATCTAAAATATTTAAATTTGTCGGATAAAAAAAAGAAATAGTAAGGAACTCCATATTTTGGAAAAAGCTAGGTAAAAGGACGCCCTCCAAAATTGTTGTTAAAAGAACTGCAAGTGTCTTTGGATAACATAAACTGAGTATAATTACGGCCAAATATTACATGGTCATAACTGGCTTCATAACAAGAAACAAGATGCTTAACATAAGCGGGCAGTTGTAAATAATTACCTCAAACTCGGCAGCTGTTTTTATTTCAGTGACCTACTCTTCTTTGTTTGGAGTTTCGAAGGAGACACTTTGGGCAACAACTTGCATCCGATCACATAAGACACCATTTCCGTCACATGTTGGGTAAGTCCACGCTTTTGCTACTCAGTCTTTTTGTTTTAATTAATCCGATTAGATCACCATAGGAATTCTTTGTAAAATCTCAGTCAATCGCATCAACTTTTATCGTATTCGAAAGTTCAACTCATGTATAGACCAAGACGCATTTTATTAACAGTATGCAACGTACCTGCATGTACAAGACTCAAGAGTTTGAGAAATCAAAGTTTAAACTATTACATCGTGTATCACAGTATATTTTAGTAAAAATGGTCAGTTTTTAAAATTATACTGATTACATTTTATCTTCAGAGTTCTTTCACCTTGCAAACACTTCACGTGGGTTGAAATGTGTAGCGTACAGGACGGAGAAGATGTGATACCGGAGAGAAAGAAGACTGGGAAGTTTACAGAGTGAGTTACACAATTTGTTCTAAATACTGATATACATTTTCTCAGACTCAGTTGTTAGTTATTTCTTGCAACTAGTAGGAGTGTCCTTAGCACCATATGGTTTGTATAAATTGTTCTATTAATTAAAATTATTCTGTTGTAATTTTGTAACATCTCTCTTCAACTGAGAGAGAGAAAGAGAGATGGGGGGTATAATACCACACTAAGCCACTGTGGTTCTAAAAGAACTTGTGCAAAATTGTTTGAATAGTTTAAAACATATTAAATTAAATGAAATGACATTGCCAAAGGTCTGTTCATTGCTACATTTTATTTTTAATTATTATTATTATTATTATTATTATTATTATTATTATTATTATTATTCTGAGTGTATATATTGACTGGTATTTAAATTAAAGATAAATGTTTACAGAGGTGAAAGACGTCCATGTATGAAGTGTGGTGAGTCAGCAGCTGTGATAATTAGAGTTAATGATGCCTTCTGCAGGTGAGTGAAAAATAATCCTTTTTAACAGAGGCCTTTCACACTTACACACACACACACACACACACACACACACACACACACACACACACACACATTCAGAATGGAACTTCTTGCTCATGCACAATGATAAGTAACAATAAGTAATTAAAATGATTATTGGATACTTTCAACCATGATTTGTTAAATGTGTCATGATGCTTTTTTATTTTATATAATTCACAGATGCAGCAATCAGAATAAGATTTTTCATTGTCATTCTCTGACAGTTAAATTTTTTCAAAAAAGTATTTATATATTGTTTTTCTCTAAAGTTGTGCAATCTGAATAAGATTGATCTTTCAATGTTTTCCACATTTGAATTGTTTCATTAAATTCTGTTCATATATTTTCCAGAGGGTGTTTCCTCACATATTGCACTCACAAGTTCAGGTCTGCATTTGGCAAGTCAAAACTTATCCGTGATGGGGAGAAGGTTCTGGTGGCATTCTCCGGAGGTCAGAGTTCAACAGCATTGTTACACCTAATACAGGAGGTATGAGAACTTTTGGGGATCATTGCAAAACATTTAAGTTTGTGGAAGACCACAAAATGAAATAAAATAAGATATAAGTAAGATAAGAATAAGTAAAATAAAACAAATTAATCAGCCACACACTACATACTACATACAAATGACAGTTGTTAAAACTGGACCAGGTAACAATTGCTGGTTTTAATGTTTAAATTCAGAATAATTTGTTTTCTTACCATAAGTTTAAACTTGAGGTTTCTATTAACCAAAAACAACAGTAATGCCAAGAATCTTCATTGTAAGTTTTTCCTTGGAATTCTATAATTTTATTCTTTAAGGGTCTCAGTGAGAGAGCTCAGAAGAAGCTGAGGTTTATTCCAAGTTTTGTCTTCATTGATGGTAAGTTGCAGATATGATTGTTGCTCTCAGATATAATTATTTTTGGCGAGGGGGGAACAATAAAAATATTAAAAAAATTCCAGTCTCCCTTAGACTTTGATCTGGTATTGTTTGTATGGATAAGTTGTTAACAATATTCTTCACTGTTTGCATTCCAGAGGGAGCAGTTCTTAACCAAACTCAGGAGGAGAGGTCAGAGACGTGCCAGCAGGTGGCGGCACTGTTGCAGCAGTCTGGGTTTCCATGGAACATCATTTCCTTGGAGAAGGTGTGGAGAAAATCAGTCACTTGCGTAAACCGTTATGTCTCAGCAGTGTGAGAGCAATAAGTCAATTGTTGAAAATGTGACCAAATTATCAGATGTGTTTAGAAGACATAAAGTAAAGTTGAAGAAAATTGAGATGATTTATGCAAGGATGGTGAGACTGAATATTTAGTTGTATTGATGTAGCCTTTTTGAACTCATTGTGGCCTCCAGTTTTATGAACATCAGACCAAGAGATTGTTTTGACTCTTAGACCGAAATTTGTGGTCTGCTTCAATTTTGGATATATCTGTAGTAGCCTACTTTATCAGAGTGATAATTTGTCTTTAGTATCAGCAATTCCTTTCTTTTTATGAAACTACTGTGATATCTCATTCTAGATCATGCAAGAGAGCAATTCACTAGAAAAGTTTGAACTCTCTGAACAGTTTGAATCTCTCCATGTCAGTGAGAAGGATCAGGAAGAGTTAAAGTCTCTCTGGAACTCAGTGAAAACTCTCAGTGCCAAGGAAGAGATGATCAGAACTTTGAGGTGTTTATTTTTATTTAATTTTTTTGGTTCGTTGCATCGAATATTTTGTTTCAAAAATGTTTGGCTTCATGTGTTTATTTTATCTCATATTCTTTACTAAATCAGGGGCAAAAACAAGATAATGAATTTTTTCTTCCAATGGATTCATTTTCTTTTAATTTAACAGCATCTCATCGTTTGTTATTTGATATGAACATGTTCTCAATCACTTACCTGAAGCTAGCAAGTTCAAAAACTTTTTTTCTTTACCCAAGATCTAGGTTACTAGTTTCCATAGCAACAGCAGGGGGATACAGCAAAGTCCTGGTTGGTGACACAGGGACCAAGTTATCAATCCGTCTGCTTTCTGATGTGGCACAGGGAAGAGGAATGCATCTGCCTTTTGAAACAGTGAGTTTATGCAAGCTTTGTCATTTGATTCCAACAAAAGCAGACTAGAACATTTTGTTTCTGTGATAAATTGACCATACACACTTAACTTGCTTCTCCAACAATATAGGGCAGGATGGGATTGTTCATACGTGATTTATCAACTTGAAGGTTTTTCGTAGATAATGTCTTTTTACTTCCTGACTTTAAGAATGGCTAAGTATTACTTCTTAGTTCAGAATTGTGTTGATTCTGAAATATCACTATTTTTAAGGGTTTTGCAGATTGCAGGCACCCTGAAATGAAAATAGTAAGACCAGTGAGGTGAGAGTTAGTTTTCAGATTTTTTATACCTGTGGAAGTTTTGCATGACCTTAAAATAACCCAGCAGATAAAAAAAGCTAAATTGCTTATGATTCTCAGAATTCCTTTACCATATTGAATTTATTTAATAAGACATTATTTTTTAAGTGTTTCAAATATGAAAAATTTAGGTATGTAGAAAAAAAGTGAATATTATTAACAGAAGTTTAAGAGATCAATGTTGAAAATAATGATGTAAATAATTGTATAATTTTGTTACAATTATCATAATATTTTTCAGAGATTTTACTGCCAAGGAGGTAGCCATGTATAATGCCTTCCATAATCTTCAGCCTCTAGTTTTACCTGCTTTAACTACAAAGGTAAAATGTCCATCAGATATTTATCAGTATGTTTAATTTATTTCAAATTGATCATTGAAATGTATTGTTTGAGCACAATAAGTGAATAGATGTGTAGATAGTCTAAAAGATAAATAAAAATAGATAAATAACAAGACAAATCAAAGTGAAGAAATATAGAAAAGAATAGGAGTAAATAATAACTATATGATAACTAAAGACAGAATAAAAAGGAAAAATATGGATGAAACCTCTGTGATTTCATTATCTCAGCTCAGATTATATTTCTGTGATCATTGTATTTCATGAGGCTCAGTGTGATATTTGATTATTCTGTTCCTAGGCAGCATCCAATGCCAGCATAGAGAGACTGACGGAGACATTTGTGACAGGTCTACAGGCTGACTTTCCTTCCACAGTTAGCACCATATTCAGGTACTACTATTATGTTGAAGGTCTCCTTTGTTTCTGCTTTTGTATTTTTTAGCACATTTGTCCTTTTAACTTTTTTCTAAAGATGGTGGAGCAATGTTAATATTTTTCAGAATAGTTTTGTTACATTTAGGATTCCTTATGTTAAATCTCAGGAATGAGTTGTTATGGCAATGGATGTCTGATGTCATGGTAATGGATAACTGTTGCCATGGTAATGGGTATGTGTTGCCATAGTTATGAATAACTATTACATGTACCCTTATGGAAATAGATATGTTGTCATGATTGAAGATTAACAATTAATTAACCTCAGGTTTTCTGGTAAATACTATCAGTACACTAAATCGTAACAGATATAGTGTTGTCATATTATATTTATGAATATATATATTTTTTAATTGAGTTAATTGCCAGTTGAAATTATATTGATGAATTAATGGTGTTAATTGTATTCTCTGTTAGGACGGGAGAGAAGTTATCAGTAGAAGACATGGACAGTGAAGTGGATAGGTGTCAGTTTTGTCAGGTAGTAATATTTTGATATTCAAGGAATGACTTGTCAACAATAAAATTGATTTATTTCATTATTATTATTTTATTGTTGTTGTAGATGTTGTTGTTATAATTATGAAAATTTGAGAAGATCAAAGTTCATGAAATCCAATCGGTATCTATTGGAAGCAAGCAGGAAGTAGCTTAATATATTAAATGAAAAATTATTTTTAATGTACAGAAATGGATATCATTACTAATCAGCTGACTTGTTTGCTGTTTCAGGCCCCTTTGGATACAAATGTCCCAGCATCGTCTGCATTAAATGCCACACTGTTCTCACAAAGCCTCTCTCAGAAGTCGTCCACCTCCACAATAGGTGGAGCCAGTAACTGTGATAAGACAGATTCATGTTGTGGAGAAGGTGACGGCAGCTGCCAGACACAGAAGGACTTCAGGTGAAGATATTTATTTTTATTCTTTATTACAGACAAATATTTGGCAATAACTTTGAATTGGAATGAGCCCGTGGTCATTTTAATTTGTAGATGAAATGACATGGGAAGTTATCTCTTTTGCAGATAATTGGTAATTCTCAGTAATCAAAAAAGCCAAAAATTGGATATTTTTTTAAAATGTGATCAATTTATTATGATTGTAGTATACAAAGAATGGGATTTAGTTTTAAATGATGTTCATACTATATCATTATGTAAATTTTGTACTTTTTTTAAAAAAATTCAGATTAACTAAAGAAGATTTGGCTGATGTCCTTTGCTATGGATGTCGACTTGTTATTAAGGACATGGTAAGAGTTTTCGTCACTGAAATTGGTTTATGGTATTAATTTATGGTAACAAATACCTTGATCTTTTTTTGTGACATTAATTGGTCCATTTAGAAATTTTATATCATAATACTAAGTGCTTCCAAAGATTGTTGACAAGTTCTCGCCTATTTATAATCTGATAAAAAAAGTCAGTTGAATTTTCATTTAATATTATTAGGCACCTCATACTTGGTGCATGCTGCATTTTGAAATAATGTCAGATGTGAATATATTTCTTTTTTTGCAGAACTCTGTAGATGACCTTCTTCCAGCAAATGTTTTACAATCTGCTGCAGCTGCAGTAAGAAGGTACATTGATTTTTAAAGACTGATTAAAATTTTTTTAAAAAGAACTTTGGTAATTGAAATGTACACAATATTATCAAACATGGTGCAAGAATGTGTCAGTTAGATAAGTCATTGGTCATAAGTCATTGGTATCCATACTTTTCTACACATTTTGATATGTATTATATCAATAATCAGCAATTTTCATAAAACATTGTAGGAAGAAGATGAAAGATGAAATACAAGATTTTCTTCTTCCAAGCTGATGCAGCAGTTTTGCTTCTTAGGCAATTAAAAAGCACAGACAAGTGATTTAAATTAATGTAAGAGAAATCTAAGCAGATGAAGTAGTTTCTTCATTTTTAAGTGTGGAGAAAAAATGCTGGTCACCAGCATTTGAACACTGCCGGAGGCCATTTTCACATTGAGTGGAGTACTTAAATGGAAGGATCCACTTTAATAGACTGTCCACAATTAAACTTCTTGATGTTTAATTCATAAAGCCCAAGTAAGTGTACACCTTAGTGGATACAGGGGGTTTCAAAAAGTTGAACTTGTACTACAAGTCTAGTTATCAGTGGGTCAATTCAAATACTGACAGATAACCATTTGTTTTTAACATGTATAACAATATGACAACATATAATACAGGCTAGGTTCAATTTTGTAGTAGATTTTTAAATAAAAACATGTAATGCTTCTGAAATGTATTTTTGCACAAACTGGATCAGGATTTTCAAATGAGATTGTACAAAATGGTTGTAGTACAATTTGTATTTAATAAATTATTTTTTCCTTTGTACATGCTTTGTAGCTTTCTAATTTAACCAGGGTACACTTGATGTGTTGAAAAGGGCATTTTCTGATTCCTTACAAAACAAAAGAGTGAAATAATCTCCAAGTTTCTTTTATTACAAATATACTTCTTTCTTACAACAGAAGGCTAATTTTCTTTGGCCATATTACCCGTTGATAGATTTCCTTTGCTTCAGTAAATATCATAGTCAAGTCACCATAATTGTCAACTGGGACAAGTCACACAGGAGAACTTGAGACCGAAAGTTGGTCTTAACTTGAATAAATAATTTGGTCTATTTTGATTCCAGGTAAATAGTCAGTAGTCCACTTGAATAAAGTGACTTTTTGTTAAAAACTGGCACAATACAACCTGCAGGCGGGAGACTACTGGATCAAAGCCCACTAAAATTTTGACCAGTTGACAGCAACTTAGGGTCTCTAGGCATTTTGTGAAATCTACCTATACATGATCAAAATGACTGAATATACTTGTGGGATATCTGCATGGTTTAGGCACCTCAGAAAGGAGAGCTTTCCACAATGATTAAATTACATTATTGCTTATAATAGAGACAAACACAATAACCCCTATATAAATGTCTACATTTCTGAACTGTCTCATAACTGGAGAAATCTTTCAAAGGGAGACAAATTCTCTGCCCTACATACAAGCTGTAGCTCAAGCTTCAAAAGCTGTGTGCCAGCTTCCTCATACATTAAAATTTTCTGATATGCTTGCTTATCAGATAATTTGTATACGTGGAGAATTGACAATGAAGACGCTGGTAAACATCAGAAATGAAGCTCAGGAAAAGTTACCCATGGCTATAGAAAAAAGTTTATCCTTTAAGTAAAAAACAACAAAAAAGGATTTTCTTTATCCATAAGCTGACTAATTTTGTTCTAGGTAATAACACGATGAATAAATGTCATTCCAAATCAGCACTCTGACTCCAAAATAAATAGTAGAGAATGTGTTCACAAACATCACCTGTGTAGTAGTGTCTTGAAGAACAGTTTCTTCACTGTCATTAGGTGAAAAGAAAAATTGACACTGCAATCATTAAGAAATGTTCAAACTGGGAAACAGAAAAAATAATTATTTCTACAGAAAAATATGTCTAAAGATGGAGACAGCTGTTCTTGAAGTTTCATTCAAAACTCACATTTTGTAAAGTGACCAGAAAATAGGATTAACAATACATAAATAACTTGATAATATTCTATAAAACTTTACTACCAAATATTACTCCAATTACATTGTCTTGGGTATATAACAAATTAATCAGCGACTAGTTTATACAACAATGAATGAGATATTATAACATCTTGATAATATTCTATAAATCTTATTACCAAATATTACTTCAATTACATTGTCTTGGGTATATAATAAATTAATCAGCGACTAGTTTATGGAACAATGAACGAGACATAATTGTGCAAAAATATGGGAAATGAAGTCATCAGCGTGACAAAAGCATAACAAGCCCTGCTTAATATATATAATAAATATTATAAATTATAGACAATGTTGCATATTTGACACCATTTGTCACTGTCAGCATGAATACTGTGATAAATTTCACAAAAGCTAAATAAGAGCACACAAAATGTGGGAACCATTTCCAAACATGCTGAGTACACAAAAATAAAGCTTCAGTCCATTTACTGTAATTCTCAATGAAGATGTTATTGCATTTAGAAAAAACCCTGAGCAAAAAATAACAAAGTAAATAAGGAAGTCACATTTGATTACTGCACTTCCTCATTATGAACATCTTCCCCTGTTAAATATCATGATCAACCTGACTTTTTCTTACAAACAGTATTGTCCAGAAGTAACTAATAATAGCACAGCAGATGAGTGACTTTCAATATCTGACTAGCCCTTGGCATAACCCCCCTTCCCCCTTCTAGTAATCTTTGAAAACTTCAGTAAAATAAATCTAGAAATTTGAGACTAAATTTTTCTTTCCAATAATTTAATATAATATATTGAGACAGCTTAGTACCCTCCTTGGTCTTTGAATATTTTGAGTATCTCCTCATTATGTGGATTTTCCTTTCCTAGGAATCCAGGGAGGTTCCTCTCCAGGTAGTCCCACACGATGTCTGAGAACATGGCATTTGCCATCTGGAAATACAGAAAATCACATTATATTTCATGTTTAATTATATCATATTATTTATGTGTATTGTTATAGGCCCCATTCAGAATAGGGGAATAACTAGTCTGAGGGTCAAATATGGCTGACCCACTTGAATACTTCCCCACGGAGAATCTATTTAGCGTCTATTAGTGGATTAGACAGCAAGCTTTGTAGTAGATCACCGTAGTTGACCCCTGTTCTAAATGGGGCCATATTCTATCATATATCATTTTATACCTTGTTTGGGTGGAAGCCAACGGCTGGTTCAGCAAGTCACCAGCTGCCAGTGCCACATTACATTATGCTGTGTTGCATTAGGTTATAATACATTAAATACAGCATTTAATTTACCTGGTTTGGGTGGAAGCCATCTACTGGTTCAATCAGCTGCCAGCCAGTGCCAGGACCATGTGTTTTCTCCCATTCAACAAACACTAGAATCAGCAATACATTTTACTTTCATCCAAAATATTTATTTATTTATTTATTTATTTATTTATTTATTTATTTATTTATTTATTATTATTATTGTACTATTTCAATACATGTTGGAAGGCAACTTCAAAAGTTTTCAAACGGTAGATTTTAACCAAATAATTTACAAAAAAAAGATCAGTGGTGTGCCCATTTATAAAATAAGTATAAAATTTTATGACAATATATTTGTATGAAACACACGCGCATGGTTTCACACACCCACTCACACACTCACAAATAAAATAATTAATAATAATAATTTAAAACTTATTCTGGCCAATGGGGCAGTCCATATATATTATAACCAATATCGCACACACGCAAACACTCACACACACATGCATGCACGCACACACACACACACACACCAGTAACTTACACTGGCCAATGGGACAGTCTATATAACCAATATCAAAGTTGGGGTAAGTGTGGTTGTATTGCTTAGCCATATCCTTCATCACCTGACTCAGCTCCTTGGATCTCTGGAGGAAATAAAATCATTTAAACCGTCACAGTTACTTTACATAAACATCATTTTAACCTTCATGTACATCTTTTTGGTTTCGTAATATTAGAACAGTCTAACCAGTTGTGGTAGATAAAACTTCAATGATGGAAAATTATATTCAGTCAGTCCAAGGGTCTGGTAACAATTTTTAAGAGCTGCCATTTTTTCAACGCACAGTCCAGCCAAAGTTCTTCAGTCAGGCAAGTTTTTATAAATGCCTCTCCGAATGTCCAACTGTTAAAAATTTTATCATATCTGGTCATTTACTCATAAAACTATTCCAACTACCTGTTAAATTGAATGCTAGTATTTCTTGCACTACCATCTTTCCCTTCCTTATAGCCAAAACAGTGGTGTTGATTTTCACCAGTAGCCACTGACCCAGATGTAGTACTGCCAGCAAATATCACTGGAAAATATTTTTAGCTTTAGTTCAGCAAAATCTTCTTAACTTACCTGAGATGTCAGATCTCTTAATGTGGAGTTGGTGCTCAACCAGCCCTGACATGGTGTCACCTGGAGATAATATGTGTAATAGCATTAGTCTCTGCAGTGTGTTAGGTGTGACAGTGAGTTAGGTGTGACAGTGTGTTAGATGTGACAGTGTGTTAGGTGTGACGGTGTGTTAGCTGTGATAGTGTCAAGTTTCCTTTGTTCTTATCAGTGTCTGTGATGTAACGATGTCGTAGCTTATAAAAATGCTGGCTGTTATCATAACTTTTATAACTATGTTGAATAATTATGCTCTCATTGCTGATTGTATCAGATTTAGGAAACAATGTCATTGTCAAAAATTGTGTTTTCTTTTGACCTTATTTGTTTGGTTCCTTGCCAGCAAACATGCATGCATATGTTGCTTGCAGGTGCAAGAGAGAGGATTACCTCCGGGTCAGCTCCATTACTCAAACACTAACCCCAAAAGAATATTAACAGTATTCACACACATGCACATGTGCACGTGCGTGTATACAGCTTACCTGTAAACATGAGAACCACTTATAGAGATCTGGATACGTGACATCCTTTTTGTACTGTCCTATAGGGTGGTAACGCTCGTGGAGATATTTGTACAAAAACCTGCCGTCAGCCATTCCTATCATCAGGAGGTGGCTGCCTTTTGGAAGCTGAGAAGCCTGCAAGTAGAAAGATCATATTAACTGTAATGGTCACTTTAGTAAGGATATCTCTGAAACAACAGAAAAGATTAGCACGGCATATTTCATTGTTTATTTCAACACTGTACAGACATGATACTACTGTGGTGTCTGTCCTTACCCAAAATTATTTGATCTTTACACACACACACACACACACATGCACGCACGCACGCATGCACGCACGCACACACACACACACACACACACACACACACACTATATAAAACTTTTAACATACACCCAACTTTTAAAATAAAACTTTTGAACAGGTTTTCATATACTTGTATTATATATCACCTCTATTTGTAGATAAATTTTTGTCAATATGAAACTGGTTTATCACAATAGAAGCATGTACATGACGAATATTTTGTATAAAGAAATAAGCAGCTACTGTAATATATCTGATATTATAAATTAAAACTAGAGGATCAGAGAGGCGATACCGCCTCCGAATATTGTACCACCAGCTGGAGTAAGCGCATTCGTATAGACCCCCACATACACAAAATAAGGGACACAGCCACCAGTCTTGTGCTTGACAAGCTGTAAAAATGCAATCAACAAGAATTTGCAAAATATGCAAAAAATATATATAACTAAAAATGGTACAATCAAAGTTTAGTTCATCGTAAGGTAGGTCAAAGGTCAATTTCAAGGTCACAGTAAGATTGCCAGTATATGACTTCCTATTCAACTTCAATAGTAACTATGGACCTATCTCTGCCAGGTTTGGAGTTATAAGAGAAAGAAATAAGCAGAGTTCAGTTCATGATTATAAGTAGGTCAAAGGTTAATTTCAAGGTCTCAGTAAGATTGCCAGTATATGACTTCCCATTCAAGTTCAATAGTAACTATGGACCTATCTCTGCCAGGTTTGGAGTTAAAAGAGAAAGAAATAAGCAGAGTTCAGTTCATGATTATAAGTAGGTCAAAGGTTAATTTCAAGGTCTCAGTAAGATTGCCAGTATATGACTTCCCATTCAAGTTCAATAGTAACTATGGACCTATCTCTGCCAGTTTTGGAGATAAAAGGGAAGCAAAATTTGCAAAGTTTAGTTCATGGTGAAAAGTAGGTCAAAGGTCAATTTCAAGGTCACAGTAAGATTGCCAGTATATGACTTCNGGCCCTTACCGTCTAGGAGGAGAAGCGGTAACGGTGAGATGGCGGCGGAGCCAGAGGAGCCGGCGGAGCCGCAGGAGCCGGCGGAGCCGCAGGAGCCGGCGGAACATGCGGGTCGGGACTAAAACCATGTGTACCGCCAGCGCCTACGCTGGTGGTACAATAAAGTTCTAAGTTGGGAAGTCTTAGCTAATTCATTTTACTTACGAGATAGTGCAGTGTGCCGTTAATGTTTTTTTGCATATCTTCAGTTGTTGTCATGTGCTTTAATGTGTCTGGATAACTGTTTAAAGCAACAAAGTTTATCAAAAATGTTCATAAAGCACAGGTTGGCAATGATTACATGTAAAATGTTTACAAATTAAAACATTAAAAAAATGGCAAATTGTCAAAGGTCTGGCTCAATACAAACAAAATAACACCAACAACAGCAAACTTTAAAAAAATTAATAATACATAAAGATAATGATTGTGAAAATAAAAAAATATTAAATACAAAAGTAAGCCAAGACTAAGGAATGCTCTGGGTATGTTAATTCAAAATAAATACAGTGCACGAAATTTAAGACAAAAGCAAACCAATATCATGCATCTTTGGCAAAACTTACTGGTTGCAAACGTCGTTCCCTACCAATTCTAATATTACAAGTGCAGGTTGATCTCTCTGTATATGACGCTTGAATCTGTGGATAAAGAAAGTGAAACATATAACCGCATTACACTTTATTTTACTATTGGAGTATTTGATAAAACCATTCATACAATTTTATCTCTCCAATGTCTCTTTTATCAATAAAATATGTGGAAATGCCAAGCACATTTTATTCAAATGATCGTTTATCAATTTAAAAGACTAATCAAACAGATAATATGACGGATTCTAATCTAAGCAAAACATGATTAAGATTTCAAACTAAAAAAGACAAATGTTGCTGTAGATCATATTTTTTCTCACCTTTTTTGATATTTTTGAAGATCAAATGAATTAGCACCTAGAATTAATCAAAAATTAAAAACAAATTTCATAAATTTGATGACATATTTTGAAGCCTACTATTTCATTTGACTGTACATTTGATTGTTCATTAAAAATAGCAATCAGGTAAAGGAAAGAACGCTTATAAATGTTCAAAATATTAATTTATACTTCCAAATTGCAAATGGAAGCCTTTTAAGAGAAACTAAAACAACCCAAAATCACAAATAACAGAATATGATAAAGATTAACAAAAAAAGCAAAAGAATTACTAAATATAATTACAGAATAAGTAAATACACACATATATAACTGTAAGAGAGATATGGAGCAAGAGAGAGAGGAGAGGAAACAGAGAGAAAGAGAAAGAATCCTAAATAAAGAGAGTTTCACTTTACCATTGACGGCCAGGTTATTGTAGTCCCTGTGATTGCACCTGTTGCGTAATTTAAGACGGTGATATACAGACCGTGTGGGACCAGATATGATAGGCCAGCTGATGTTCTTGTACCCTGAATTCAAGTGATGCATAAGAACATATTTAACAGACTGTGCCAGTGTAGAAGATGTAAAAGTGTGGTAGGTGTGGAAGTGTGTTGGGTGTGATAGTATTGACACTTGACAGGTGGACAGTGCACTGATGTGCCGGCGTGAAACATGCATCTCAGATGTACCACTGTCTTAGATATGACAATGTGTTACATATGACAGTTTGCAGATTGTGACAGTATTTAAGATAAAACAATGAAACAGAATTAAAATGTGCTACAAATCCCAGTGTGTTAGGTGTGACACTGGGGACAGTCACAGCAGCATTAGAGGAGACAGACTGTCCAAGTGACGTAAGTGACATCACTCACCAGTTGAAGTGAATGTATTTGGTATATTGTGTTAGAGAAGACAGACTGTCACAATGCCATCACTCATCAGTGGAAATGCTGCTGTATTTGGTATCATATTGTGTTAGATGTGACAGTGTGTTAGAGAAGACAGACTGTCACAATCCCATTACTCACCAGTGGAAGCAGACAGCTGAGGCCAGTCCCCCTCATTTTCTATCACAAAGCTCAAGTTGGCAAATGTGTCCTTGGTAATCTCTGAGGGTGTAAACCACTGCGGTGGGGCATGGAAGTGTGCACCCACTGAGTCTCCCAGTGTAACCACACCTATACTGCCAGTCTCACTGCAGAACTTGTCTTCATACGGCTGTCCTGACTCTGGGTCCACACCCTGGGATTAAAAAAATGTTAAAAGAAAAAAAATTATTTTTAATGACTCAGAATGTTCAACAGGTGCCAACATGTGTATATAATCTCTACAACGTTCCTAAATCCTTACCTTTGGTCTAAAAAAAAAATACAATGTTTATCTCTGACTTTTAAACTTATATTTATTTATGTTTTCTGATCATTTGTACAAGTGCAAAAAATTACTTCAAGTTGAGACATCGTAAAAAAAGTTTATATCAGATTTACAAATTTATCATATTTTGTACAAAAAATGTTTTACTTATTAAAATATTTAAGAGTAGAAGTTAATTTTATGTATTCAAGTCTAAAACATATTTTTTCAGTGCATGAACGGAATTTATCAAAATATCTGTTTTCTGGAATGTTAAAAAAACTTACATATATTCCATTGCAGTTGCTATCTCGCTTTCTGTCAGAGTCTACTGGCCTGCAAAACACAATGAAAAGGAAATAATTCTATGAGAGTACATATTTTTAAGTCTGACAGATCTTTCAAGGAATACTTCTATCATGGGAAACAAAAAAAAAAAAAAACTCTAGCATTTTTTGAATTTTATACAAACAAGCTTAAAAAAATGAGAGAGTATCTGTAGTGGAGGTGGGAAATATTACCTTGCTCCTGGATGATAGTCTGCCACCAGGTCGTGACAGTCTTTGCCTCGCCAAGATGAGCCACGCAGAGTCTTAAAGTAAAAAATGTATATATTAGTGCAAATAGGTTATTCAGAATTTTATAAATTTGGGTAAATTTTCATGCTTGCCGGAAGAAGATAAAACAAAAAAATGCAATTCACACCTGGGCCATTAAAGTATCTGTAAAGAAGAAAACAATTCTGATATGATCTGAGATAAGAATTTTAATCAAACAAAACAAACATAAATAAATGAATAAATGGAGGTACTTACAGAAATGATACTAAATCCATCCCCATCCAGATCTTCCCCAGGTTGATGTTCATCAAATATCCTATTAATAGAAATCAGAACTAAAATAGCAACGTCACACATGACTGTGCAAACATGCTGCCAAGCACAGGACCAGACAGACAAACACAGAAAGAGACAAACACACATGTATCATGTATTATTCAATGTTTATCTTTCCAGTAACTGACAGTCTGTGGGAGTAGTAGAGGATGAAACCCATGTTACTTGCATTATATCACATACTACACACACACATGTATGCACATACTGATAAACACGCACACAAACACATACAAAAGCATGCCCACACCGTCTGCATTTGTCTTATAACCTTTAGTGTCTTGTGCCATTGGAACTTTACCACCTCCCTTTAAATCAAGACAAAAAAGTCACTCAACAAAATCCACACCAAGACAGCCACATGATATGGGTCACATATATCCTACATCCACAGGTTGCATACTCAGCTGCCATTGTCACAGGGGGCTTCTATCAACATACAACTAACAATGGTTCAATAGACAGGTCCATTTACTGACCGTTGTCACTGGGAGCTTCTATCAACATACACCACACAATGGGTCAATGGACAGGTCCAGTTTCTGACCCTGGCACAGTTACAAACTCTACTCTTTTGTGCATATTCCACACGCTGACTGGATTTGGGGTTGTAAGAAAAAAGTAAGAAGTTCTGAAAGGCTTACACCCCATTTCCATAGATTTTTAGATCGCTCTATCCCTGTGGGGAGTCTCACTAGATTACTGTCAGCTTGGCCGGCTTAACTGTCTGTCCCGCCTACTAAAAGCTGTAAGGGGGTAATTAACTATGGTGCCCGCTCGGCTGACTGCAATTTAGCGTGAACCCCCAGGGAGTTAGGTCGATCTAAAACTTAATCCTTAGATCGATCTAAATCTCTGGGAAAGCATCCTTAGTGGCCATTTCATCCAAGAAAATAGTATTTGATTTGGCACAAAAGTCCGACTTCACTAAAATGTCCATACTTTTGGCTAAGATGGGTCCAACAGGCTGTAGGAAGTATTAATTTACATACAAACACATTACTTCTAATGTGTACAGGCAAATGCACACACACACACACACACAAACTTTGGCCTATCAAAGTACACATGGCTTTACACAATCCTAACAATACCCCTACAGATCACGAGATACTGACAAGACTTCGTACTGCATTATACCTATATATAGAATGTTTACTAACAACATTTCTTATCTCTCTCAGTTTTCTCTGTCTCGAGTCAAACTTGAAGCCTGTTTCCAACATGTTTACTTTTAATTGTCATCAGAGGTATATTGTACTTATCAATTACTAGTTCACAACAAGCATATTCAGCTCATCTTTGTACAGTTCAGTCACCAGTTTAAACACACAAACACATGAAAGAAAAATAGAAAGAAAAAGAATGATGACTAACAACTATGAAAAGAATTCTGCACATAAATTTATGGAAAGAATTTTGTACACAATGCACATATCATCTCATATAAAAGAAAATATTTTATATTCAAAAGATCTATTGGTTTATTTTTCAGATTACCTCTCTAAGTAGTCACAGAGATATTTCAAACCAGGAAGAGAACAAATATCAAACTTCCTCAGCAAGATGTTTGCCAAATCTTTTTCAAACTGAAAGTAAAAGTACATATGATGTGGTAAGTTAGATATTTCCCCCACTGAATCTCACAATAAAACTACTGGCATACCTAAACTGCCATTAGACAAGCATATAACTGATTAAATATAATTTTTTAAAAAATCAATTAATTTGGGCTATAGATTATACGAAGTTATAAAACCATAAATGCTACATTTAAATTGTATAATTCTACAGGCTTTTTAGCATATAGAACATTGTCTTTATCTCAGTTCTACAAAGTCAGCACATGTTGCACAGTTAGATGAATGTGCTCTTTTGGGTAAAAGTAACAAAATTAATCAATGTACCGTCTGTATGAGATGTCTTTTCATTCTTTCCTGTCCTCTCTTTATACCTTTGTGCAGGCCATGCTGTAAGACAACACAAACAAATTATACAGTAATGAAACCAAACATGATAAGAATTGCAGTGGACTAAATTTATTTTGGACTCTCACTAATATGCCATTAAAATTTGAGGGCTTCCCATGAATCAAAAGAAAAACTGAATTAAAACAATAAAAAGCAGTGTCATGTGTGTACTGGTCAAAAGTACAGAAAAGGAACAAATGAACAATTTTGGAGAATATTTTCAATTTTCACCTTTGTCTTTTTAATGCAGCTAATAAATAATCTCAAGCTAAATTGAAATATTGTGCTTTAAAACTATCATATTTTCATTAATACTTTCATTACAAAAATGGCTAAAAATAGTCTGTCATCTGATTTTAGCAGTTTAAGCTAATCACCTAAGACTTTAGACTGTTCCAAGATACAGACCACAAGTCACACTAAGTCACTCTTACCTTTGGCTCTGGAAACAGATGACACGTGTCGCTTCCTTTTTCTGTGTAGCAAAGTTTTAAACTGTGACAGATAACATCTGGTGTCTCGTTGTTCTCAAAACTGGAAAGTTGTAACATGTAAGAGAGTGTTTTTCTAAAGTTTCCATGTGTCAGTGTTGATTATGATATATAATTCACTTGAGATCTCTTACAAAAAAGTCCAATAGGATCCTATAAGATCCTATAGGATTCTACAGGATATCGGCCCAATTTCCTATAGGATCCTATAAGACTTTGTCGTTAGGGATAAAATGCAACAAAAATGTGTGGCTTGTGTAAGCAGAGCTATTACTTCCTCATAACTTCTTTCATAATTTTAAAAAAGTTTCCATCACACAAATATGTGTCATTTTCCTGGACCAAACACAAGTAATAAGAAACTTAGGGTGTATTCCCAGAGATTTAGATCGATCCAGGGATTAAGATTTAGATCGACCTAACTCCCCGGGGGTTCATGCTAAATTGCAGTCAGCCGAGCGCGCACCAAAGTTAATTACCCCCTTACAGCTTTCAGTAGGCGGGACAGATGCTTAAGCCGGCTAAGCTGACAGTAATCTAGTGAGACTCCCCACAGGGATAGATCGATCTAAAATCTATGGAAATGGGGTCTTAAACATGAAGAAAATATTTTAAAAAAGCATTTGATCAAATTCCATATACAGTATACTTAGCACAACTCACTAAACCAATGCCACCTAGCATTTCTCTTAAAGGGATCACACTCTGCGCCATATTTCACAATAGATACATTGTAAACAACTCACAGAAATATAATATATTCTATTTTTTTTCACAAAAGTGGCCTTTATAGTAGTTATTCTTAAATATGTGCTTGTCATCAGACCACATGACCTCCACAGGTGGCTATACTCTGTAATAATCTCTTAAGAGATTATTGAAAAAAGAAAAAACTTTTTAGAAAAAAAAAACAGGGACTAACTTTGAATGTATTCATTAACCTTTGGTAAGCATGTGAAAATTGTCTTTTACCCCAGGAAAATTCTTTTTTTTTTTTTTTTTTGGTCAAAATGAAAAGTTGTTATCCTTTTAACATTAATTTCTATTCCAATTCCATTAATATCTATGGAAAGAAGGGCTCTTCACCCTGAGAATCCACTTACAGTTCAATGATAATAGGACCAAAGTACTGTATCCCCAGTTTACAATATACTTGGTACTGCAGGGGCATGTATGTACAGAGTCTCTCCAGAGACATGGCTACCGTCTCATTGTGTATTCCTGCTAACTGCTCCACCAGTCCCAAGGCCACTGTACAGGCTAGACAGGGAGAGAAATGACAGACTATATAAATATACATATAGAGGTACAGAGTCTTTCCAGTGATCAACATGGCCACTGTCTCATTTTGTGTTCTTGCAAACAGGATTAAAATGAGAGACTATAAATATACATGTAAATACAAATATAAATGACACCTTAAATTAATTTTAAAAAAATGACAAGGCCAAACATTTTAAACATCTCCAACAGGTTTGAGGATAATGTACAGAATAGACACAGTAAAAAAAAAAAAAAAAAACCATTCCTATAAAATATTTAAGTAAATACAAATAAACTAAATACATGGCTTGCAATTTAATCTAAATCTCATTCTACCAATTTACACGAAGAGAAAAGGATAAACAGCATATAACCTGAGCTATTCACCTAATTAATAAATAAATACAATTATAAAGTTAAATAAACTGAAATACAAAAAAATATTTATATAAAAAATAAATTAATAACAAGTATTATTTCCCAAAAAATGTCAACATGTACATCTATAAACACAGAAAAAAATAATAATCTTTAAACCAATTTTAGAGAAACAAATGTTATATTTAAGCATCATGCCTATAATTCACTAGTTTCCAACTCCATTATGAAAGGGACTCAAAAATAACATTCCTGTAATTACTACTATAAATTGTATTATTAATATATTATTAAAATGTACAGGTATCTTCAATTTTCAGCACAACTTCACCTCATGCACATGTATAAATATCTCTCAAGGAAGTGGTAACATTACCATGTATTATCATATTCCTTTAAAAAGCAATTGGTTTCATCACCACGTTTACCATTTGCTTTTATTCAGACAAGGAAGCGAAACTTACGACTTCTGCCGTCTAGGGTTTTGTTTTGTTTTCGTTTTCAAATTTCTCAAACACCAAAACCTTACAAAATTTACCAAACATAATTATTTGCAACCCCATGTGATAGGCACCCAAATTAAATGAAGTTTAATAGCCATATGACTGTTTTCTTAAAACTCTACCAACGTCATGTCGCGTGAAAAGTTGTCAACTCGACACCTGCGAGTAATTTTCAGTTGCCAAGCGAAAGAACCTACAAAAATATCTTTAAATGAATGAAAAGAATGAACAACACGTAAAATATAAGCGGATAATGATACATACTAGCACACGTAAAACCCCCGTTGATTCCTCGCTTTTCGTTAATGATGAAGAACGGGTTAACTATCGGTAGAAGTGCCAACACCAAACAAACTTCAAACAACCCTCCCTTCGCCATGTTCCACTGTGTTGGTCAGGTGGGAGTCATGTGACCGTTAGAAAGCGGAAGTGATTGCTCGAGATTTTGCGAGATTAAACCGCCAATTTTAAAAGTTGTTTGTCAATGCCAAAGGCACGGTTGCGGGCGTAGGACGAAGAAGACCGTTTAAAACGAATTTATGAACCGCTGACGGATTTAAAATGGATCCTTTTACACAGGTAAATGAAACGATGACTTAGATTCACAGAAGTTGGGTTTTAACGAGTTCTGATCTCATGTTTTATGGGATGATGAACGACCCATCCCAACCGGCTATGTAGCTGATACTAATACTTCATACTTTTGGAACAGATCAACCTCATACGTTAACTAATATAAATTTTATTTGATACTGTGAAGTAAAATTGATTAGAATGCTCATTTCTATCGGTTGTAATTTGTGTTTCTTTATTGTGGCATATTATTCAGATTTATCAGATTAGAAATTTAAAATGGTGTCGACTAGCCAACCCCTCCCTTGGCGCACGCCTAGTAAAGGTTGTATTTGATTGCAACAGTTTAAACATAAGTGTCCTTAATTTCTCTAATTTCACAGAATTGTGAAATGGTGATTATTACTAGTAACTAATTACAAGGCCAATCAGAAAACTGCCCTCATTAAATTGGAGCTGCCAGGATTCGAATTTTGTAAAACAAATTTATCTGTGGAAATATGCTTGCAAAGTTCTATAATTCTTTAAATGATTTTGATTTTCAGAGCAGTGATTTAGACACCTCAGTTGCGGTAATATTTTCAAAATAATTTGCATGTCAAATGATCCCTAACAATAGCTATAAAAGTTACTGGAGGAAACTTCAAAATGGTTTACTTGTAATAACATGTTGGGTCAATTTTTTTTATTTTCTGAGGGTTCTCAGTCTATTTTACTTTCATGGTTCTTAGAAAAAAGTTTAATTGGGACACTAATATATTATAACTAACAGTATTTCCCTTCACTTAAAATAACTTGTACAAGGCATGCACAGATTTAACACGTACTAGTCTGCATGCTTCAAATTTGACATGCTTAGATTGAGGATGAGGTGAGAATTTTAAAGGCTTTCAGGGAAAATGGAACATTGGGAAGGTTTAATGTCTTCAAGTTTATCATCAAATCAGGAAATCTGAATGAACAATATGCAGCTTTGCTTTAATTTAATTTTTTTGTTCCACTCACTTTAACTGTTAACAACATGTTTTGCTTGAAGCTGTAAAATTATTTGATCATTGGATAAAACTTCAAATAGTAACTGCCCTGCATTCCGATGAACCACAACATTCCACTTGCTCTGTCAGGTGCCAAATACCAAGTCTTGGATATCTGTGTCATGCTGCATGGTTCATGGCATCTTAATAACCTTACAACATGTGTACAACTGTCTACATGTCTTTGAATGGACCAGCTGAGTAATAGGAGAGCCTGAAGAAGTGCAAATTACAAAATCTTACTCAGTACTGGCTAAGTTCAAACTTGACAGACTGGTATTTGGTGCAGGGCCAATGTTCACATTGCAGACTGATTGAAAACAGTTGATTCATTCCAGTTTAAATCTTGGGGGTGGAATTTGGTTTTTCATTGGAATGTTAATTTAATGAAAGATTAAAATTAATTCAATGAAAGATTCTGCTTTTCTTAGCAAAGGTAAATTGTGTTCTACCTTAGTTTTCAGAGTTGACTAGAAACCAACTTTATTTTCATCATGTTTCTGGAGTTACAGAAAACTGACACTTGATGGTTATTATGTAAAAAAATATTTGGCAAAAATCCTAAGTGCTGATTTACCTGTGGAAAAAAGTTGATATGAAATTCAGAATCATGTGAAAGATGGTTATATTTTAAATTCATGTTTGCTTATTTTGGAATTTCACATTGTTGTCAGGTGCTTTGTCCTAGACGTTGAATGCTGGAGTCATTATTTACAAAATACACTGGGGCTAAATTTTAGACATTTGAGGGGTAACCTGATACCTGTTTCTGTTAGTTTAGATGGTGTTTGGTAGTTTATCCGGTGGATGAATATCATTAGGACATTTTTTTATTCAACCTTGGTTAAAAAATTGTCTGACTTATGCACTACATTTATAAAACTAGCACTAGAGATACTTACATACTTGCCAAGTATGGTTCATTACAAGCTTATTATTGAAATTTTCAATTGAAGAAAGTGCTTAGTACTAATAAGCTGATGTAGAATTATCCATAATGACCCCTTCCACAAAAATAAAGAATGGGGATTAATGGTAAATTTAAATTTAAGGTTAATGATAATCAATGGGCTTGTTCAATTTTTTAATCATGACAAGGACCATTTTCTAGATTATGCCCTTTTTACGCTAGAATTGTTCAGTGTCATGCTGTTTTTTGTAGAAATTGTTGGAGCGCACTCGTCAAAGGCGCGAGCAGCTCACTCAGAAGATGGCAGAATCTCCGCGTGCTGCTCCACGAAAACGACGCACGCCTCTCGCTGAGGATCTGACGGATAATATTGTGCAAGAAGAAAATATAGGTAAATGAAGGAGCTTCATGGATCAACTTTAAAGTGCTAAATCCAATTTAACCTCCATGCATTAAGTTTTAAAAATGTTAGACTTGAAAAAAGTTTCAGCTGTTTTTATTTTTGATCACATTCTGAGAATTCATTGATCACAGTGGACTTTATGTGATCAGTTCAGTCATCATCATTTGAACATTAATTATTTGTATTTTTAAATCTCAGATGATGACTCCCCAAACAAGCGCCAGTGTGTGCGCGAGGCAGAGCGCGAGATGAAGGCTGACACGCCTGCGGTACAGGGAGTGAAGTCAAGAATGCAGAAACTGGTGCAAGAACAGAACAAATGGAAAGATGAGAACGGTAAGGGGGCTAGGGTCTAAATGATGGAATAAAA
The DNA here is from genome assembly GCF_001039355.2 of Lingula anatina. Next base: position 175,541 of record NW_019775504.1, read on the forward strand.
TAAATTATTATGTTAAAACTAAAGTTAAAAGTACAATGAAACTTCAAATACAACAATTAACTAACTACAATCAACAATAACCTAAGTTTACTTTATTCATTTCTTAAAAGGCCATGTTTTAGGTATTTGATCAAATGGTATTCTTAACAGTTATTAAATTCAGTATACCAGCTCCAAGAGTTATCATAACAATAGATAAATAATAACTAAAGCTTACATGTTTAAGTTCATAATTTCTGAAATTTTGGTTCACCCCAGCTTTGTGAAGTGTAGCTTTTTATTTAGTTTGAAATATTAATTAAGCTAGAAATTGTCCAGAATCTGGTTGAAGAGTTCAACATAACCCTAATGTCTTTGTTATATTAACTTTAAGTGATTATTGCAATAAAAGTAACTTGAATAATTATGATAATAAAAAAAAATTTAAATGAAAATTATAAATTTAGGTGGTGAGAACATGGAGGTTGAACAGCCAGTGGCAAAGCCCCGGGATCCCGACCCCGCATCCCCTCCCCAGCCGACCCCCACTGCCAGGAAGAACCGCCTGGCAGCCCTTGCCCAGTCCATCAATAACTGGGAGGATGACCTCACACACCACGAGTTCAGGTAGGGAGTTGTGACATGTGGCTGTTGGGGGATCTGCCAGATACAGCTTTTACTGTGAATTTAGAAAATTGTACAAGGCATCTGTTTGATCATTGTGTTATAAGTTATGTCAAGATGCTAAACATTTTGATTTGGTCATATGAAGTTAAAAATATATTTTACTGTTTTAATCAAGTTTATCATTTATATAGTTTCCTTTTTTTTTTTTTTTTTTTTTTTTTTTTAAGGCATAGCCTTCACGCTGTCTTGAAAATGAAATCAAAATTAAACATTCCCTCTAAGCTTAAAGACAAAAATTACCAAGTCTCAAACTTGAAATATGCTTTGCTTTAATTCTAGACCTAAAGAAGAAAAACCCAAGAGAGTGTGGCAGCCTCCACCTAAGCCAGTGGAGACCAAGCCCGCCTCCCCCAAAAAGTACCCAGCGCCCCAAAAACCAATTGAAACCAAGACTGCCTCCCCGAAGAAGTACCCTGCCCCTAAGGCGCCATCACCACAGGAAAGCACGACCACTATCACCACCAAGTCTAAACCTGTGGAGACGACAGAAAGAACAGAGACCATCGAGACCACCACGACAAAGATCACGGTGACGCGTAATGGTGGCAGCATGAATATCAAGGTGTCTGGGGAGAATGGGGATTTCGAGGTCGCGCCGAGCAAGCCGCCCAGGACCTATGAAGCTGAAATCCCTGTGGTGGTGAGCAGGCAGAGTCAGAGGTGAGAGTTGTCTGTCTCAACCTACCCAGTTCATTTTTCAGTTTGGATCCCCCAAATAAAAAAAAGATATATGCCAAATGAAAATGGACATATTTCCGTCTGTCTGATTGGACTAGTAACTTCCAATCCAAAAATCTCAGTTTTAACCTATGAGATACCTCAGATATGTCACTTACATTGAAAGCCTACATCCTAAGATATAAAAATGAATTGTTATCCATTGCTGCGTATGTTTTCCCAGAGACTAAGATCTGAAGATGTAACTCGGTATTATACACAAACAAATAATGATTTGGAAGATGATGAATAAAGTAAAAATGATATTAATCATAAATCCTTTTTTTTTTTTCCTGAAAGATAACAACACTGTAACCTTTCATTAAAATCAAGTTGCTTTCTGCTACGTACAGATAGTGCCACAAACAAACATTCAATTTCAAACACTTTAGGAACGTTTCCTCTCTATTTCAGCACCACATCTGTGCAGAAGTCCACGGAGCCAACCTCCTCTCAGAGCTCCTATGTGAGTAAACTAACACTGAATGTTGGCAAGAAAGAGGCATGTAATAAGCCAGTGGAGGTGAGAGCTGACCTCAGAGGCCTTTAGGCTAGTAGAGCTTGCGGTGTGAAGTAGAATGAATTTGAGTTTGTGGTGGAGTTCCTCGTAACCTTCTTAACCTGTTTAATTGTTTGTTTGTATATAATTTGGCCCCTGTGCCTTTTCAAGGAATGTTGAGACAAGAGCAAAACCCCTGAGGTAGCCTTGATGTGGATTGAAATTAATTCAGTTGTCCCTCACCCTGTCCTCTGTTTGCATGTCTGGTATATAAGATACATTAGGATGTGGTTTGGACTTACTTGGGCTCACTCTAGCATAGAAGATTTATGCCTAATGCTGAAAATTTTCTTATTAGGCTAAGGAAGATCTAAAGAAATTAAAAGTGAAATCCTTGTTTCTCTCTCTCTCTCTCTCTCTCTCTCTCTCTCTCTCTCTCTCTCTCTCTCTCTCACACATGAAAATTAAAAATTCTTGATTTGACTAAAATAATCCAAATTGTTAGCTCAGAGTGAGTCCAGTAGTAGTAGTAGGCAGTTTTAACTCATGGTGTCTGTTAGTGTATACTATGTGTGATCAGTACAATGGTTTGTGGAGTTCCTCTCTCCTGTTTTCCCCAAATGTCTGATTTAGCATTGCATGGTTAATCTTATTGCATGTGTTTGCTGCATTATGAGCTCTCAAAACTTAATTGGTTTCACAACTTATTATAATATCTATATTAACTTTTGCATGTGGCATTGAAGTTAGTGCTTCACTGCATGTGTTTATGTCTTGAAACTGTTTTCTCTGAACCAGTGGTGTCACATTTATTCTCTTGTATTCTATATATACACAGTAGGTAAGATGTTGTCAGATATGAAGGAATTCAGCTTCAAAACCATAGCAGCTTGGCTTTGAATGTTAATTATACATCATTACACATGTCCAGAGGTAGATTGAAAATGAAAAATGGTACTGGTGTCAGAATATCAATAATCAAGTCCTAATAATTATGAAATAATGAAAGCAAAGTAGAGGCAGATTTTGAAAAAGAGATTATATTTCTATTTAATTTCCCCATCTCAGGTTCAGATTGGTATAGATGGGAAGAAGAGGATCGCGCCTGCCCTACGCAAGGGTGGTATCCGCGAGGACGAGCCAACAGCCAAACCAGTCAACCAGCGCATGGCTAACTGGGAGAAGATCACGAGCCAGGAGGACGGCAAACGCCCGTCGGCCCAGTCAGCCCCCTACAAGGCCCCAGAACCCAAGAAAGCCCCCTTCAGCAGGCCCCCTGTTCCAAAGTCCACCACCAATGCTAGCACTAAGACTGCCCCTGCCAACAGCAACCCTGGCAGGCCCCCTCTTCCTAGAGGTGTAGCCCCTGGCGGAGCCCCAGTGAATGCGAGGCCAAGAGCCCCTGAGTCTAATGAGCCGGACCCCACTGACCGGTCAGTGATGTCCAGGATGGGGATGTGGGAAGACAGAGTCCGTAGCACTGCCCAGAATGCTCCACCCCGTCCCAACCAGCCGTCCACTGCCCCCATGACCAGACCTGCATTGAAGCTGCCCCCGGGGTCTGTCCCCAAGGTCCCTGCGGCACCTGTCACCCCGGCTGCAGCTGTGGGATCCTCTCCTGCTAAGAGCAAGGACTCCCCAGTCAAATCTAAAGTGCCTGGAGTGAAGTCACCTGCCTTGTCACCTACCAAGGTAAGCCTCAATGGTGACATATGTTCATTGTGTTCTATAAAAGTGTCTAGTTTTCAGTCTTGTGTGCACATTTTGATTGATTTTTTTTCATTTTCATTTGCAGCTCCTCGATTGAACATTTCTTTCCACATTAATTTATTTATTATCTTTTAATATTATCATTTTCAAATAATTTATTTCATTATTTATTTCTCTGTCACAAATCAGGCCAGTGCTCACATGCGCGCCATGCAGGAGAAGCTTATACAGAACATGAACAAAGGCTGGAAGGATAACGAGATAACCGCCAAGGTCCTGGCAGAGCGCGAGGCGGAGATGAAGCAGCTGGAGAACCGCTGGAAGGACGGAATACCTTTGGAGAATGAAAATGAGACAAAGAAAGCGGAGCCTGTTGTGGTGCCACTCAAACAGGAGGTCAGTTGTTCACGTTGCTTCCTTTTTCTCTGAAATATAATTAATTTAAATAACTGCTGATCAAGTATTAAAAAATATACTGTAAGTTGTAAGCAAATCTGAGTCAATTTTTTTGTACAAGCATATTTGGTCTTTTTTCCATAAAATACATTTTGAAGATTTATAAATGATTCCATTTGGTGTGATATGCCTTTCTCTGTTCCAGAACATCTGTACCTTGATATAAACATCAAAATCATTTCAGGAAATGTCATTGTTTCATATTACTTAGAAATGAAAACAATCTGTAATGAATAAATCAATATTAGCACCACAGTATAGGTATGAATAGATTTAGAAGTAGTGTTATAATATAATATTTCCCAGCAGGCCTCAGCACAACCTGTTCCAGCAACCAGGAAACCATCTGGATCAGGCAGTAGTGGCAGTAGCAGCAGTTCTAGCGAGACTGAAAGCAAAGGACCAGGTATATCCACTTTGCTTCCTTTCCTCTCCAGGTTTTTGTGGTTTTGTTTTGTTGCTTCATCCTTGCAGCTTTTTTCCCCAATATTGTCCAGAAAGGAGACCAAAGTGGATAAAAATTGGGTGCCAAGGTTGTATTGGGTTTTTACGTAGAAGCTTCTCGTATTGATTTTGAGAATCTTGATTTTGTGATCATGTGACAGGTAAAACCGGTTCCCACACCTCAGCCAAGAGTGCAAGTGCCGAGCGCTCCAGCGCGGGCAATCCCTGGCAAACGGGAAGACGCTAGGGCTAAGCTCAGATCAGGTAGACTGGTGTGGCATAGATGGCAGGCTAACCAAGGCGGGCTTCAGTAGTTGCTTACCTTATTACTCCGTAGCAGCTTGTAGTATATTGTCTGTGTGTGTTGTCAGTGTTCATGTTTTGATGGCTTCAAAACTTGGTGTTTTGTAAAGTGTTATATACAGTCTGTAGCGTGGTGTCTTACACGTCTTACTTGGATGCCAGTTCTGTTAAGTTTAATGCTTCATTCATCAGAACTAGTGTTACCATTGTGACATTGTGCATGTTGTTTTGTCTCCTTGAGAAAGCTTAGTGGTAGCCAGTTTAACCTGCATGTGCTTTCTTTGTTTGTTCTTAAAGTGTGTATCTGAATAATCAGTTATATAGATATAATTGTGTCATGTGCAGTCAGGAGATTCTTCATAATGTTCAGAGGAATTCAGATCTCTACATGTCCGGTTTATTATAGATTTTGCCCAAAATTCCAATTTATGCCAGTAAATTCTTTTGTTGTTAAACTCCTTTCTCCCCCACCCATTCTGTGTTACATGTTGTGACCTAACTTTTTACATTCTTTGTTTAAAATATGTCTTTCTTGGCAACACTATAAAAGTAAAGATGTCTAAGGCTAAATTTAGATTATTGTGGCTTTGTGTCAGTTTTAATATTGTAATTTGGCTTTAATAAATAATTTAGATTGAAATTTACTTGAAATGGAGTCATCTTATTAAGCAAACCCTACTGAGTAATTGAGTTTTTTCTTCCCCTTTGTTCAGACTTTGAGGGCAAGTTAAATGCCATGGGGTTTGAAGTCCAAAGCACAGCTGACCTTCAGGGAAATAAGTCAAAGGTCGCGACCCTCACCTTGGCCCAGCAGCAGCAGCAGGCCAAGATGGCAGAAGCAAAACCACAGCCAAAAATCACTGTAACAGAGGAGAGTTATCAGAGAACTACCGTCAAAAACCAGAAGACAGCCCATGATTCTTTTGATGACAGTGAAGATGGGAGCGATGAATCCTTTGAAGCCACCATGAGCAAGTACTCCGCTGTGGCTGACCCCAATTATAATAGAGGTCAAGCTCAGACTAGTCGCCAGGCAACACGACAGGCATCAACTGCGTCTATGGCGAGCAGCCAAAGTGCCACCAGCGAGACCAGCAGTCAGTACAGTGAGAGGAGAGACAGAGGGGAGAGGAGCAGCGCAGATGACGAGTACGACAGCCAGAGTGACTATGACGACGAAGATGAGGAGGGTGAAGAGGGAATTGATGATCTTTTAGATGAAGCCATGGATGAGTCTGAGGACTCCATGCAGGATGAAAAGGTATCATTTTTACTTCACCTTCTATGTGTTCTGATTGTCTTTGTTAATATGAATTAGCTTGGTGATTTTTTTTAAAATATAAATGTTAATTTATGAGTGTATATTTTTTATTCAGGTTTAATTTTCATTTTAATTGAGATTAAGTTGTCAACTTCTATATTCTGCTGGATAGATGTGTATCAAAACTTGGAGATATCAAGTTCTTACTATTTCCTTGGTATTTTCTATCCCAGGGTGCCCCACAGAGAAGACCTCCAAATGGAAAAACGGAGCGTTTGATGTCTCCCAAAGTGGCGTCGTGTGAGAGTTTGGTCAGCTCAGATGGAGAGAAGCCTCTGGTCCACACTGTCTCTTTTTACAGGTCCACCAGGTAAAATATTTTAATTTATTAGTTTGTTTACAAATTGTTATGATTTTTTATTATTATTATTTATTTATTTTATTTATTTATTTATTTTTTTAATAATTCCAATCATAACTAGTGTCCAGTAATTGTGTAGATCTTTTGATAATGCTCTTTAGGTGATAATCAATCCTTTTAAGAATAATGATTATAAAACCAAAAGATCCTGAATTTTGTATGAAACGTTTCATTTTCCCTCTCTGCACCTTGTTCACCTCCAGGTACAGTAAGAATGGCCCAGCCCCCAAGATGACCATCGTCCGGCACACCTCTCACTCTCGGTCCACTGAGGAGGAGGAGGAAGAGGAAGATCTGCCCTATATGCCTGAGAGGTCCATCAAACAGAAGATACAGGTACGGATTGAGAAATCTCAGACTATTTGTTCATCTTGGTACTCTGTTTATTTGTATTCCATGGAGTTTCAGGAGGTGGAGAGTGAGGGGCATATGGCGATTTTTTTTTTATTGACGTTTATCGCTCTCTTGTTGAGCATTACTTTTGTCTGTTTGTTTGTTTATTTATTTATTTATTTATTTATTTATTTATAAGAAGTAGATCATTGCTTTTATTATATAATTCCCTTAAGTTTCAGGACACTTTAGGCAGATGCTTAATGAAAAAATAAAATTGTTATACATTATTCTCTTTAATTTTCTGTTTGTTTGCTCATTTATTTATTTATTTATTTATTTATTTATTTATTTATTTATTTATTCCCCCAGGAGCTCCAGGACCTGGTGAGTCAGGAGCAGAATGTGATCATGCAGACCAGCAATGCTCTGAACCAGTGTTGTGGTGGGGGCTCCAGCTTTGCAGGCTCCACAGAGGCTGTGGAGTGCAATCGACTGCTGCTCATGGCATGTAGGTACTCTCACAGTAACTGGATTTATTCTGATTGAGCATTTTTCGAGAGAAAAAAGTTTCAAGGAATCATTATTTAGTGATCATGAGAAAAAATATCCCATGCACACTATGATCTATTGTAAACTGCACTTAGGCTTAGTGTGCTGTATACAAGAAGTAGACTTTACTTTTATAAAAGAGTGAGGAATATACAGTGTTTCCATAGTCTGTTGACAGATATTGTAAGTCCAGGAATAGCTTAAAAACTTGGGTGTTTATGACAAGCCCACTATTTCCTAATTTGTCTCTTCAGGTAAGAGACGCGAGGCTTACCTGGAGGAGATTCACCGGCTGAAGAACAGACACGCCAAACCCGACCAGAACAAGGGGAAGGGCTCCCTCACCATTAGCGACATCCGCCTGCCTCTCAAGAAGGACTTTGTGTCCAAGATAGGGTCCAAGGATGGTACGTTTTCAAGGGTCTTATTCAAAAAATGCACACACACACACACACACACCCCCTACCTATGCCAAAATGCTTTTCTCATGTTGTTAGCATATTCTCTGTTAAAGCTAGTCAATCATAAACATTTTGTGTATGTGGTCTGGCCATTTTTTATTACCCTCTTCAATAATTAAGTTCTGGTTTTACTTATTTATTTATTTTTTCTGATAGATCTGGTAGATCTTTAAATGAATGAACAAAGAAAAGAAATGTTGTTAGATGTATCACAGAAAAAAATGGACTGTAAAAGAATGATTTTCTTAAAATTCCATTAAAAAATTATTTTCCAGACACTGCTGTCCACTACTTCCTGATCGTGCTGCGTAACGGTCCTCATGTGATAGTGACTCAGATGGTGTCCACTCATGACCCCATGGTCAGAGGAAGTCTGGACTTCCCGAACCTCATCAAACTGAACGACGTCAAGAGTGGGTTCAGATATAACCTGGAGGTGTATGGAATGGTTAGGATTATTATTATTATTATTATTATTATTATTATCAATAAGTGGGTTTACATATATTACCTGGAGTTGTATGGAATGGTGAGGTTTATAATTTTTAAACATAAATTGTTTAAGGTTTGAGATATGTTTTGAAATAGATTTTGATCATTTCATGCTAATATTTGAATGCACAAAAAGTCACTTTTATTATAACACATCCATATTTATTTGTAATTCCAGACTGTGCGTCGTGATGTTCATATCCCAGCCAAAGATACACCTAAGAAGAAGGGTTTTACTCCTAAGAAGTTACTGGGATTCAAGGGAAAAGGACATTGTGAGTAAAAAAAAAAAAAAAAAAAAAAGCATTCTGCGTTAATGTTTCAGTATATTTCTACAAGAATACAATTTCTGCCCAAAATATCATGTTTTTATTAACATTACTATTTAGTTCATTTCATTGTTTGATTTTATTGCATTTTATGCAAGAGAATTATGTTGGACTATCTCTCATTGGTATAATCATATCATAGATAAACAAGGTATAAAAAAAAACAAAAAAACTTGATTTGAGAACCCTTTTCAAAACGTTTCTTTGTAATTATTAGCGTCATTGCACAGTCCAGGAGGTCCCACAGCAGTGCGTTCCACGGCGTTCCAGCAGATTGCCCTTCTCCCCATCACCATGGACAGCCTGCACCAGTCATCATTTGGTCTGGAGAAGGTGCCGTTCCTCTGCCCCCTACAGGGGACCATCCACCTCAAGTTACGCTGCATCATGGAGTCCAGGATAGAGGAGCATGGGTTCCTGGTGGGTTCTCTCTTTCTCTTTCTATCTCTCTCTCTCTCTCTCTCTCACACACACACACATACACACACATTCTCTCTCTCTCTCTCTCTTTTGATTTGGCTAAAATTTTCTCAAAGTTTGTCAAAAAATTACCCAGATTATTACACAGTAAGAGCCTTTTCCTTGATACAATTTCTTTACTGCAGTATGTAAAATTTTCAGACCATGTTTGAGGACGTGAGCGGGTTTGGAGCGTGGCACAGGCGTTGGTGTGTGCTGAAGGACAACAAACTAAAATACTGGAAATATCCAGATGATGAGAAGATTAAGGTATGTGTAGGACCAGCCAGGTGGTCTTTTGGAAAAATTGGAATAAAATTTTTATTCTATCAAATTGATTTTTTTTTTAAATTACAAGATTTTTTACAGCTATATCTGTGTAAAAATATATATGCCAACTTTTGAAAGGTAGATATTTTTCACTCACAGAATGACTGAATAAAACTTCAGTACAAGATTGAGACGGAAAAAAAAATGGATATCTTGTAATCCTGTATGCTAGAAAAAAGTGGAAAAGATATAAAAATATGTGTCTTTCCAAACAAGCCAGTGGTATTCAGTGTCAGTGTATTTATTTCAGGAACCCATTGGTTCTATTGACCTGAAGCGTGTAATCACAGACGTGGTCGGTCTGGTCACCAGAGACGTGTGCGCGCGACCAAACACCTTCCAGCTTCTCATGGTGAAAGATCCCAGAGAGAACACGCAGACACTCACCACCAAGTACTACAACACAATTGCCACAGACTCGTAAGTTTTACTACTAAGAATAGATTCTGGGAACTACAATACAACTGCAACTGTGTTGTATGTTTTACTACTTTATACATCACGTCTCTTCATGGTTAAGTGTATGTTGAAAGCCAAGTGATGTTCAGCTTAATTTTTTGAAATAATATTATATTTTATTTTTTAATTACTATATTCTTAATTACTTCAATAACTAATTATATATATATATATTTTTTTTTTTTTTCATTGATTATTTTATATATCAAAATCCCGTGTAATCTTGAACACCACTATCTTCACCTTTCAGTCACCTGCTATCTGCGGACACTAAAGAAGACAGACTGGTATGGTGCAATAAACTGAATGAGGCGCTCACAAACCTACGAACATGGCACGCTGACGCCCTCAAACCCATCAAGAAGAAAACATCCAACATTTAAGAAAAATATAACTTTGCATAATGACAATTAAAAAATAAACCCTGATGGTTGGCACTGTAGGGGGTTTTTGTAAGAATTGAGTTTTCATTCTTTGTGCCCTCTTCTTCATTTTCTAATCTCCAATCATGCCCCTCAAGCATACACATTTTGAAGACTTGAAGATGAAGTTGCTTTCACACATTGCGCTGAAACTTTGGGTGTGAGAAAATTCAAGTGGGCCAAAAAGAAAAAAGGACTTGAATAGTAATTGGTTTCTTTCCTTAGAGAAATATTTTATGAACGTAACTCATATATCATATCTATTTAAAAAGCTTAACCCTGAAGCTTAAGTCACATAAACTTGCCTCAGGTAATACTCCTATATCACTCGTACCTGAAATTTTTTTAGATCATTTTACCAGCATGTTAAAACAGTGAATGTTATCAAAGCATCATGCCATATGCTACCTATCATAGCTCTTGGTGAGGACAAGCATGTTGAGATTTTATGTGTGTGGTTGTGAACATGAAAGAGGAAAATAGGACTGTAAGTGGATACTGATATTTATTTTTTCCTGATTATATAATCTCTATGAACCTCACAGACTATATATTATTATGCAGGAAAACTATTTACTTTGGATAGATCCGACCATTATTATTGTAATGGTTATTAGCATTGAAACGAAGATACATGAACTGATAATTAGAATGATTATATCCCATAACATTAATTTGCCTGCTCTGGTGACAATAGTAATACTTCATTAGTATATATGACAATATAATACATATATCTGCCAAAATCATGACACATGGATTGTTCTTTGGTGTTTTGAATAACTTCTTAAACTGCTGAGATGTTGAGTTGTCACTAAAAATGACAAATAACTGGTAATTATCAGTGATGGTGTAGATATGTATGGAAAATAAAATGTAAATAGATAACCATGAACGTAGAATATGAAATGTGCGTTTTGTTATTTTGCTTCTTTTTTTTTTATGATAAAAAATTAAAGATGCATACAAAGTCAATTTTTTGTCACAAAAACCAACCAAATGCCAACATATAGTTTCAAGTAGTATAACTAAGAGAATTACCAAAAGGCATTGTGTAATTTTACCCGAAAATGATGTTTGAACAGATTTTTCTGCTAGCATTCTATGCTTTATGTCAACGGGGCAGAAAAGTAGGTCACGAAAGTAGATTAAATTTCTGACCAAAAATTTAAAGAAAGGAGCAGTCTACAGATCTTTTATGGCTAATCGAGTGATCTATTCTGTTTATCCCTTGGGATGCCAAATTTATTTGAGTCATATAAGAAACTAGTAGAAGTAGTTTACATGTGTTACTGGGAACCCACGCTCCACCAATTCTCGGTTCGTATGTACCTTTAAGTGAAATGTTTATTAAACACATGAACATTGAAGTCCTAAGTCCATGACATATTTGAATGGCATTTATGGATAATTTTGTATCTGCAACCCTTCTACAGAGGCATTGGCAACTACATTGACTGCTACATCATTGGTTGCTTCAACACATATTAGACTAGTAAACTGAGCGAAAAATAAGGCCCACCCTAGGACTAATTGCAAAAAAATTGAAACAATATTTTTTAGAAAGCTAAATAAAAAAATTGTAACATTAAAAATCTAAGAAGTGGAAAATGGTTTTTAAGGCAGTTTTTCCAAGATGGCTGCCATTATATTAAGTCACTATAGCTAAAGGGAGTCTTTATATTTTGGGAGTATTTTTGCTGGAACAAATGGGGTTAAGACCTTGAAATATATCCAGACTTAGAGACAAAGAACTTTTTATTGAAAAGAAAAGCTTATTCAATAGGAATTATTCACCAATGGCTTGGGGTCAAAGGTCATTTGTACAGATTTTTACCTGAAATGTTGACTAAAAGTTTGCAATAAATGCTTTTAAAGATTGGTTATTGACATTTTTGGTGTTAATTACAATTATCACATCACTCACAACGATTCTCTGAAGTTTGGCTGAAAAATATGTATTTTTAGGAGAAATATAAGACAAATTGTGAAAAATCATATGAATGAAAATTATGTATAAGTGGATAGGGTAAGTATTAAATATTGACTTCTTTTCATTTAATAGGATTTGTTCACCAAGGGTCACTGGCTTGGGTCAAAGGTCAGGAAACGGCCATTTGAACTTTTAAAGAAAGGCAATTGATTTTTTTTTTTTTTTTTTTTTTTGGTGTTACCTATAATCATTATATCATTCACAACAACTCTATGAGGTTTAGCTGCAAAATATGGCTCTTTAGGCGAAATCTGAGTCCAAGTGTGAAAATCAGACAGATAAGGATTCTGAGTAAGTGGACAGGATAGGCCTTCTTTTCATTCTGGGAACAAATATTTATATGCTAATATCATAAATGTGTAATATATGGAAAACACTTGTTATTTTGTATTATTTATTATATCCATCTATGCACCTGTTCAAAGCATTTTCCAATATGGCCATCAGCAAGAGTATTTATAAATTTAAAAAAATTCCAAACAGTGTCTCCAGTAACTAGAAAAGCACTCTGAGAGCTCAGACCTCCGCCAAGGCAGGGATTTTTTATTATTATTGATTATTGATTGATTATTGATCCAGATCACCACCAAAAACTAATCACTTCTAAGATGACCCATTTCCGACCTACCCTGAAAATTTCATCAAAATCGGTCCATAACTTTTTGAGTTATGTTGATGATAAACAAACAAACAGGGGTGAAAACAGGGGCAGACAAACAGGGGTGAAAACATAACCTCCTTGGCGGAGGTAAATATTCAACTGTATATTACCCCCTTTTTCTGAATAATGTTGATGAATAAATAATGGAGCTATTTATAATGTGGTAAATGTATTTATGTAGTCCTTGAAAAGTAATCAAAACCAAAACACCTGTTGGAATCATTTGCCATTTGTTGATACTGCAAATCCCGAATTCAGCTTCGAAAGTTTACTTTTAGCTAAAACAATATCAAAACAAATATGGTCGCTGTTGACCTAGCCTCGGTTACCAAATTGCTCTTTTTTTTTCTTTTTTTTTTTTTTTTTTTTTTTTTTTTGAGCATTGGATATGTATGTGCTGATTGATCTACCTTCATATCATAACAAAATAATAGCACTTTGTTCATATACAACTAGAATGAAATAAAAGCAAGCATGTCCCTAATGATTTCTAAAATATTTAACTTGCAATATCTCAGGCTTTGTATTTATAGAAAATGTGTGACTTATTACCAAGGTGTTTGCACCGCATTTTCTACAATTGAAGAGAAATATTAAATAAGTAACAATATTTTTGAATTCATACAAAATCTTGGTAATTGAATCAAAAATGGAACCTGAGATTTACGGCATGATTGAAATATAACCTAATTTAGATGTTACCTAACCTCCTTAACAAAAAAAAGTATTGCACTTTATCTACACGAGCATATTTCTTTAAATACAGTGATGGCGTGGGTTAAAATTCTTCTGATACTCTCTGAATACCATTTCATTAAAATATTGTTGAAAGTTTCCCTGTTTTGCATATTTCTGCATTTCTCGTTTTGGAATTGTACCCTTTTTCGTGGAATGGCGGAGAAAATTTTAATGCATTTTGATGACAAAGTTCATTATTATTTTGAATTCAGGTAACCAGTTTTCAGATGCTTGTTACCTTGGATACTCCTGTGGCTCGAGAAGAACTTCATTGACCGCCACATCTTTAGGTTGCTTCAAGGCATATATCACTGCTCTCGCAACGTCATCTGCAGTAAGTTTTGCAATCCTTTCAACAAAACTATACAGTCCCTTGCACTGAAAAGAAAATAGGAAGTACGTACATTCGTGTTTTCTTTCAATTGAGAATGCTGTACGCAAAGCGTAGGTTATAGATAAAAAAAATCATATGATTTGTCATTTACAACGAATATAACAGCATTTTATTCAATGAACAATTCAAAAATAAGGAAATGATGGACGTTAGTAACAATTTCAATACAAATTGTTGATTGAAAAGGGAAAAATGCCGCATTATTCACAGTTTAATGATTTTACGTGAAGCCACAGACATTGTCGTAAATCGAGAGAATAGAAAGAGAGAATATCAGCATCAAGATAGAGATCATTTTTACACTATTGTGAAATGAACCTATTCGATTAGATTTAGATATCGCAATATGTCGCAATATACATCTGTATCAGCGGGCGTAAGTTAACCTAAGAGGTTTCACACAGATTTCTATAACCCCATATTATTTTAGAGTTAAACAACACAGTTCTCACCTCATCGTCCATATTGGATAGAGAGACAGCCAGTCCAGGTGTGTCCACTAGCCCCGGCTGGACATTGGTCACCTTGACCCCCTCCTGACACACCTCCTGTCTTAGCGTTCGTGTCATCCCCTCCAAAAAATGCTTCGTTCCAACATACACTGCCGCGCCTATTAAATTCTGAAAGCCCAGAACAATACCCTTCATATTTTGGGTTTTAGTAAAACTTTTACACTTTCATTATCAAGTAACATGTTCATGTCGACTTCATTTTGAAGACCCAGCTTCAGCATTGTTAATAAATTAAAAATTACCAACTCTTGCAGTGGCGGATTTAGAGGGGGGTGTCCTGCCCCCCCCCCCCCCCCCCTTCGGTTTCTAAAAAAAATCACACTGATATTCTCCATTTGAAATTATAATTTTGACTAGCCTATTTATAGTTCGTATCCGTTCCAAATGGTACCATTTGCCCTCCAAAACACCATAATATTTTGGGGTTATTCAGCGGGCCCCGATCCCCGCCACAAGGGGGGCGAGGGTCGGCTTCGTAACCGAGGCCTATCATTTCTGAAAAATGGGACCCCCTTCAAATAATACTGGATCCGCCCCTGTCTTGGACGGTTATCATTTTATAAATATATTACAGAAAAGCACATAGCACTGAAACTTTTTTGGAATTTTCCGCGCCACAGAAAGAGTTTGTCTTCTAACTGAATATATATATATATATATATATATATATCTGCTCGTCCACGATACTGGGTAACAAAATTTGGGCATGAGCATCAAAATTTCAACCTGGCGCCGATCTTGTGAGCACGCTTTCCACTAAGAATATGCATCGTATTTTGCTTTATATTAATAATGTTTGGAAAATGTAACATTAAACACATATGAAAAATAAATCAGGGAAGAATTCACTTAGCTGCACAGAGTTGGGAATCGGCGGTTAAACAACAATGACATGAAATCGTTTTTCGTGAGGTACATGTCAAAAAGTTGGAACCGGATTTAGGTAATTTAATAAAGGGTACCGAATGAGACAGGATTGTGCCGGAAGTGTGACGTCATATGATGTCATGTGGTGTAAGACGTGAAGCTTTAACTGGAAGGTGAACGGGAGTGAAGACGTGGCCTCAGAGAAAAAAGCGGTTGCAATACAGGATCGGACCATAACAGCTGTGATTACACGCTCAGATGACAGGATTTCCTTACACATTGTTGTTTTATGAAAAGCAGAGTGTATTTCAGATATTTTAATCCCGAAATTGAACGATTTGTATAGTTCACGTGTATGGGAGATAATACTTTGTACTAAAACTGAAAACGGAAACGATGGTAATGCACAACAACTCGTATTTCCTACCCATCCAAATTTGCGACGAAAAGCAGTTTTTGTTTTTCTCTAGTGTGTGTGCCGAGAATGATCCCACTGATGACAAAAAAAAAAAAAAAAAAAAAAACATGACAATACTATTTCGAGAGCTTTCTTTTCCATAATGTACAGCTGCAAAACAGACTGGTACGTTCTTGTGCCGGATTTAAGCACTGTTTAAGTTTCATTTTCGGCCAAGAATTAAAAAGCTTAAAATTTAAAAAGTTTAAAATGCACAGCAATGTTTTGAAACACAAAATTGTTTGTTATAATAAGACAAGAGTATTTTGACACACCTTTAAAGATGATAACCCATTGCTGTTACCCAGTACCTTGGACATGCATATATTTTCTTGCTCGTGCTTAATACCTTTCTTGTACAATTTGTAGTTATATTGATGATATGTCCTCTTCTTCTCTCACACATACCACTTATGACCGCTCCGATACAATTAAGGACGCCCTGCGAAGGGATGATAAATTTATGGGCATAATATTGTCCATTTATTTTTATTTGATAGTACTATATATTCCCCCTATGAACGAAGAAATGTAGTGTTAAACTGTAAGGCACAGATGTAAAGCACAAACATTTTTTAAGCTTTTTTTAAATTATAGATATAGAAAATTAATTATATTTTCACCTTGATATTAATGTCCACGATTTCTTCCCAGAGGTCTTCTTTGGCATATTTCATGAAGGTGAGGTGCCACAACGCGGCATTGTTGACAAGAATATCTACCGGACCAAATGTATTCTCTGTCTGCCTTATCATTTCTTTAACCTAAAAGCAGGATCTTTTGAAATACAGTGTAATGATGCCTTCCTAATATTAACCATGTTTTCGTATTATCAGAAGCGTGTTGGGGGCATTGCAAAGAGTTCTGTTTAAAGTTGAGAGAGAGGAACAGACGTGTAAGGTGGTAAAAGCGAAAAAGACCTCACTCGTACCTGAGTTTTATTAGTTACGTCGCATAACACGGCGTTTATATATATATATATATATATATAAGGGAAGAAAATATATATAAATAAAAGGGAGAAAAAACACAGTAGAACCTCAATTCTATTGGTTATGTCGCATTTCACAGCGATCACAACGCCGCCTTCTTTCTCGATTGTTTCTTTTGTCCATGCAATAACAGTTTTTCTCCCCTGGCTACTAGGACAACTTTGACGCCCTCTGCTGCCAACATTTTAGATATTGCCGCACCAATCCCAAATGAGGCTCCTGTTACCACGGCTACCTTGTCAGATAGAGGCTTGTCTTCTGAAAAGTTCATTTAAAAATTTTCAAAGCATGGTTTTATTATATTTGCAAGGTGCTGCTTCCCGAAACTGATCGATGTCAAAGAGTCATTTCTTTAGTCGTCACTGAACACAAGGGAGGTTGGGGTTGGGGGGAGGGGGAGTGGGGACATATCTTGACTTTCTTGGTGACTAATTCGCACATGTAATACGACAAGGTGTTGGTGCCTGTAGATTTCCCGGTGTCACTGTTTACATTTAGTCAGCCGTTAAGTGAGTCTTGAGATTAGTTGGCGAAAATATTCGTCTGCTGTGATCAGCCACGTGGAGTTCCGCCTCCAATGGACACTCACCATCATCAATAGTTTGCTGTACGTTTTCTGTCAGCACTGATGGAAAGCTTACATGGCGAGAGACATTGCGAGTTATCGCCGGCGTTTTTTAAACTCAGTGTGCTGTTTTCACAAAATTTTCACCTGACAAACATTCACACACACACACACACACACACACATGCACACACACACACACACACGACCAACTTTACCTTGTTTGCCGGTTGCAGTTGCCATTGTACAGTAGCTATTGTAGAAGACAATAATAACTTAGTACGGATAGCAGTGACCGAATGGATTGAGTACTGTTCTGGTAGGAAATAAATGCACCCTGGATGCTGCACCGCTGATATTAAAGTATGATGCGTGAGAGCGCTCAGTCTAGACAGTTGTCTTTTATGAGCTGACACGCATTTAGAACAGAAGTACAGTAGGTCAGCATTGTGCATTGTTACGGGAGTTGAAATTCAAGTCGCCTGCGGGAGGGGTTTGTAAAAATGTATAATGCCTTAGATGAAGTTCGGTGCTGATAAATAAGCAGCCAAATGACATTAGACTATGTTAATGTTAGCGTCACGCTTTAGAACCGAGTGATTCTGAATATAGTGGCACATCAGAAAATCCCAACATGGCCAACAAATCTAACATGGAGCAAGTTGTTGGTATCCTAGATTTTAGATTCCAGTTTTGCCAGCTCAATCTTAATCTTATATATAATCCATATCAGCATATCAGACCAGACAAGAAGCAAAGTAGATGACGCGGAGTTTGAAGTTTGAACTAAGAATACCTTATTATTATAATAATAATATGTATTTATTTGCAACTTAAAAAGTTGGATTTTACAATAAAGAACGTGAAGGTCAGTGTCACATCACAAGCAACTTTCTGCTTTAAAAACTGATTTTGGTCTAGCCATTGCGCAGCCCTTATAGTGGTATCGGGCATATAGAGTAGCTGTCAAACTTGGCACACGGCAAGCACGTGTTTTGTGTTTATATCTCCAGGAGCCAATGTTTTTTGATAAGCAAAAAATACAAAAACATATGGTATATCTTTTTGTTTTAAAATATATATTATTTATTTTTTTCAATTTACATCTTATATACAGTAAATAAAATTAAATAAAGCAAAATTAAATCTGTTTTACATTTCATTTTGGACTAATGCCATTCAACTGCAGATTCACTGCAGAGCAGTTCTTTTTGATTGACGGATACGCAGCATTGTCGCTGTTCCTCGGGGCCACTGGTAAGGCTACTCCATGAAAAGTTATGAATAGTTAGCAAGCTAGCTTTCCAGTGCCCTGACACTCAGGGCAGTTGTTGGGGACATTCCAAAATTCACCAGCGATTTTGGTCACTTCACGTAATGTCTTTGTTTGTAGTCTGTAATTCCTTAAATTACTTTGTGTAAAGTCTAAAGAGCTAAAGTAGGCTTGTTCATTAGACCCCAATCTGATTAAGAAGTTAAGTGCAAAAATCCTTTGGTTAGATATTAAAGAGTGGGATTCCCCACAGAGCCTCAGAATGTACCTGAGCAAACGACAAGTAAACTCAAGTTTCACAAAAGCTATTTGTAACGTTTAGAGAGAGAGAGAGAGAGAGAGAGAGGGAGAGAGAGAGGGTTCGGGAAAACGAAGAAAAGTACCTCAGATTTATCGCTTACATCACATTTCACAGAAATTGTATCACATTTTAAAAGCAGCATATTTCCTGGTATTTACTGATGGCAAGTACATCTACATCCACGCAAAGTAAAATGCGATCGGAAACCAAGGCCAAATGTTTGTATTTTGATAATTCATCATTTTTTATATCTGTAGTTCGCACATGCAATTTTATGTAGGTTAATAAACTTAGTTTCTTAAATCTTTAAGTTTTTTCTTTTGTTCTTCTCCTACTTCTTCTGCTTTTTTCCTCGTACAAATAAAACAAGTTACAAAAATAAATAATTAATTAAAAAACATAGATGTACACGTAATTAGAGGAGAAGGAGAAAGAGGAGGCAAACCCCATCCATTGGCGCATTTAGAGGGGTGTCAGGAAGTCCTCCCCCCTCTTCAGTTTTGGAAAAAATAGAATTTTGACTAGCTCAATTGTAGTTCTAAAGCCTACCTAATGGCACTGACGCCACGAGTTCGTATCCCAGATGACGCATGTCAGTCCGTCAAGAATACCACCCGACCCTGGGATCAGGAAGGCGCGATAAACGAACGCAGGCTCCCCTGGGTCCGGGCAAATTACCTTTTGCATATAAAAACGGACTAGTTTGAACAAGTGCTCCATTTGACAACTAATTGCTGGTTATTATCATAAAATCTGCTACGCCACAGATCAAACCAGGGATGTCGCATGCACGTCATACTGCCCTTTCATCAAAAAGTTCTATATTTTCTGTGGAGTTATCAGCAAGAAGTTTTATTTATTTATTTATTTATTTATTTATTTATTTTTACGAAAGTCACGTCGCCGCTATTGCTTTACCCAATATAATATTCGGGTTTTTTATGCCCGCTCCCCCTTCTTGCATTTGGGCACCTGATTATCAAGACTGCTCGTACCCGGGGCAACTCCAAAGTCGACATTAGAAATGACAAAGACTACTCAAAAATAAACCGCCAAGGTGTGAACCGTTTTGGCTCTTGGTGCTCTGTAATATCACAGGTGAAGTCTGAGATTACCTCAGTGTAAAACAAAATGAAAATAAAATCATCTGAAGTCATCTGACTAGGACCGTTCCTTGCAGGTTTATTAATAAAAGCGACCAAACTTGTGTTGATTCATTAGCTTTCCACCACGTCATACCACCTGTAAAACGCGTTCACGTACACCGTGTCTTCTCTGCGGAATTATTTGTCAAATATGTTTTTCTCAAAATTCGCTTCGTCACAATTGCGTGAATGGAAAGCGCAACAACTTTTACCCATTTGAACGTTTTCCTATGATTTCCTCTTCTTAGGGTTTTGCTTAAACCAAAACCACCCCGATGTGGACTGCATTTGATTCCATTGTGCTCTTTAATGTCATTGGTGAAACCAAACTAAATCTCAGCATAAAACAAAGACACAGTAAAAAAGTAATTTATCTGGGAAAGCTCCTAGTCGACCTCTCATACAAGGCCTCCTTTACATCATGTATTCAACGTTGACGATGTTCGGGGACTGGCGTTGCGAGAGAGATATAAAACATTTGTATGTCGTTACGTAAGGTAGAAAGATTCTGTTTGGTCTGGAGCCTATCAAAGAAGCCTTTGTCACTTTGTGGCTCCGTGATAACTCCGCTGGTTTGGACACAGCTAGACACTTTTTCGCGGGTTCAAATTCCATAATGTTCGGTGTAGCTTTTCTTGCTAGGAATAATTTCTAAAATTTGCGTCTGATTACTGTAAGAGGAAACTCGTGCGCAGGGAAGGTGGGCGGCTAAGTCACGGCGCAGTCGGTAGCGTGCATACCTTCAGAGACATCATCAATGGCAACGGAAAGTCACGAGTTCGAATCCCAGATGACGCATGTCATTCCGTCACGTATACCACCTGTCCACGGAAACAGGAAGGTGCGAAAATCGAATGCAGGCTCTCCTGGGTCCGGGCAAATAACCATTTGCATATAATACCGTGGCCGAGAATGTCACTGATCTCTACCTTTTTCCAGCTACACCACAAATCAAACTTGACTTGAATCAATACCTAACCGGCATGGCGCCATGCACGTCATACTGCCCTTTAATCTAAAAAATCTATCAGCAAGAAGTGTTTTTATTTATTTATTTTTACGAAAGTCACGTCGCCGTTATTGCTTTACTCAAAAATTGATTTAATTTCACAGAGATTAAGATAGATTCAGAAATTGTTAAAAACGTGAGTCATACTAATAATGGTGGTCAGCTTCCAAAAGTTTCTAAAACGCGGGATGAAGGCTCAAGTTAAGCGTCTCTTTCACAAAGAGGATAATCTCTGCTGGCGGAGCAGTAACTTCTGCAGTAGGCCCACTGGTAGCTTTTGGACGGGTAGTACGGCCCGGTCATGACCAGATAGTCCGCGTAACTGGGCTGTCCTTGCGACCAGTTGGTGTAGCCGTCCAGTACTGTCTTTCCGCTATGTGTCCACACTCTGTCTCTGCCGATACGCCGGGCACCCAACCAGATGTACTTGTCAGAGCTGGAGCCTGTTAATATACAGAGAAATCGATGTTATCTGGGGCTGGTTTCACAAAGTAACCTTTGCCGGAATCAGTGTTGTATTGCTAACAAGCAAAGCACTCGGAAAACGCAGTTCTCCGCCAAGAAAATTTAATTTAAAAAATGGCGCATGCGTTACAGAACGGGGGGCAAACGAAAAGTGCGGAAAATTGAATAAAAATCCCCCACTTATACCTTTATGAGTTTGGCTGTTGACAAATAACTACAATTTAAACAAACAGGCAAGCAGAGGTGAAAACATAAAATACTCTTGGCAGTATCTGTAATGTTTTAAATGAGAAAATATATTGTAATCTTATGCTGTAACTGTTTCGGCCACCTTGTTACCTTTTTTTTTTTCAATAGAAAAGTTTGAAGGTGAAATTCATGTCGCACTTACCGGTTCGTTTCAGAAGTCCTTCGATGAACTTCTGCTCTGCCTCGGTGTCTATTTCCGCTAGGTAGCCTCCATTTCGTTGGCAGAACTGCTCTGCCTCTGGCCAGGTCATGGAGACACTGTTGTCATACAAATAACAACTAGAACCGAATTTCTCAGTGCATGGGAAGTCACGAGGTGCTGACATGGAATTTACATACAAATTACACACAAATATTATCAATGATTATATTAGCAATATATCAGTTTGGAATTATTCTAAGGTAAATTGTTTATTGATTTGTAATTGATTTTTACCTAATTCAAATAATTACGAAACTCCACGAATGCTGAAGGTGTGGGTAATTAAATTGGATAGCACTGCATCTTCTTAACGACTTCTATACTTTGCGGCACCATGAAAACGTATTTTAGGAACAGAAGTAATAACTTACCGGGGGTTGTTGTGCTGGGTTTCTGTGTTGTTGGTCTGCATTGCTCGTAAAGCTACAAAGATATCATAAGGGTGGCAGATTAATATAACCAGTATCTTATGATCATGGTAATACCAATCTTAGCGCCTGACATACCTGTGACACCGTTTGGATTGGGGATCAGTTTTAAATATGGCACTCGAATAGAAAGTAATTAATTGGGTCAAAAACTAGGACGAGTCTTACCTGCACCAGCACATTTAAAGGGAAGCAGAAGTCTCTCTGAGTTACTTTAACCTCATATCTGCACTATGTCAAGGAAATGAGGGATCCTGTAACAGATCCATACAGGTTTGGGTTAAACCCGTCTTGTGGATAGGTCAAAATCTAGGACGGGAGGGGTCAAAATCTAGGACAAGTTCGACCTATACAAAGTGATGGGCACTGGATGTTATATCATTGTCAACTGTCTGGCAAGTGGCACCGGGGTGCTCCTACATATGTGATGAGCGTGCTTGCATCGGTGTTGCATGCCGGTAGCCTATATCATTTTATATCACACCGTGTAGTGTTCACAAATATAATTCCCAGACATGTAAATTAATTTGATTAGAGTCGATTGCTTGTGCACTCGACTAGTTTATGACTTTACCTGTAATTATGTAACTGAAGTGGACGTGTGCAATTTGAATAATTAAAATTAGTATGTACCGCCAAATAATGCAGCACAGAATCCACCACTGATAAGAAATATTGTAGAAAAGACGTTCAGAATTAATATCGGGGGTTCAGAAGGAAGAACACTCGAAGGAGACCGCTCGACGGAGCCATGGGAGACGGCCTAGAGCTTGGAGATTTCATGTAGATGATGTACTTAGACAGAGTCAACCAATAAACCATTAAACTGGTCATTATGTGGACTTGGGTTTTCTTTGGGCGACCTTACGTAAATCTGACCCGAACTGTGGAATCTTTGGATCGCGTTATCCACTAAGTTAGACGAAAACGTAATGTCCTATTTCGAGCCCACGCTTGAATTAAGCGTTCAAAATTATATAAGTTTAGGACATTCATCTCATATGTATATGAAAAGGTACATAACAACCTGGTGCATTCTGTTTGAAGAAACAAATATCTGTTACAAGTTTAAAATGTGTCTCTCGATGTAGTTTCATTCCATTTCAAGTGCAATTCATGCAAGTGTAGTTCATGTTAATAGATTTTGCTTAAAAAAGTCCGAAATGATAAATATTGCAGACCGTTTACCCCACAATAAATGTGCCAATTTTTCAAAAGTGGTCAGTGAAAAGCTAAATTTACTCTTTGTCCTTGAGGAACAATTTTTGCCTTCCTTCCAATAGGAAGGCCTTTAATGCCTGTAATGAGGCTAATTTGACATTAGACTGTTTGAAGGGACTGGCTTGTCCGCTGAGCAGTACTCACTGGGGACTTAACGCTCTCCTTGCTCTGTTATGATAGTAACAGTCAAGGTCACAAGAAAAGATGCGTCGACTTGACTGCTCCTATTGGCATGCCAACTTACAGGTCCGGAGCCAGCAGTTTCAAAAAGGGGGTTCTTTTTCCCAACAAGTGGACCTTTTATAATGAAACTATGCTGCACCTAGATCAAATTTTACCTGGAATGGACCTTTTCCTGACAAAAAGGGCGGTTCTTTCGAACC